>CADCXT010003068.1:0-39424 GCA_902806775.1 Microtus agrestis
TTCAGTCATATTTTAATAAATGAAACCTTCCTGAAGGTCTGAAAATACAGTGGCATTTGATGATATTTTAATAAAATTTTACTCATTAAAAAGAGAAGAAGAAAGACTCACTTGCCTTGAGCATTCAGGCTTCTTCTCATGCCACCCCAAGTCCCAAAAGACCACCATAACTTGCTTTGTTCTGTGTACTGTAGTGTACCCAGTGTCCACACACACTGCTGAGATCAGAGCCCTAAACTAGCTCAGCTTTTCCAATCCAACACCTGAAGCTTCATCCCATCCCCAGTCCAGGTTCCCTTTGTTTTTTATTCATTTCTTTTCTTTATTAATACCAAGTAAATTATCTTAATTTTAATTATTTTTAGTTGTGTAGGAGGCCAGAGGCTTTGGATTTTCTTGGGTTGCAGACATAATAGAAAAGGGAAAAAAGAAAGAAAGGAAAGAAAGTAAGTAAGTAAAATTAACAGGCAGTGGTGATGTACATTTTAATCTTTAATCCCAGCATTGGGGAGCTGCTGGGGACCAACCTCAGCAGAGAATGTGTCTTGAATCTGGGATCTGAAGGTGAAGTGAGGACAGAAACACAGGGTTCTGATGCAAGCCGACAGGCTATCAGCTGCAGGGCAGGTTCTTTTTCACCCCCAAGCTTCAAACCTCAATCTTTTATTGTAAATTTTACACAAGGAAGTTGATTCTATATTATTGTCACAGGTTAGTCATTAAATGGGCAAAGCAGTTCACTAAGTAATACAAAGATTCTTTTGAAATCAGAAAATCATCATCATCACACTTTTCTGGTTCCCAAGCCCATGCCAGCCACTATATTCTTGGCTGAGTTAGTCACAAAACAACTTCTGAGGCTTTCATCTCAGAGGCTCACTACTTGTGGTTTACAGAAGCGTATTTCAGTGGGTTTTACTCCACTGTTGTGCCTTTCCCCATTGTTCTTCCTCACACCAATACATATCATTTTTGACTTATAAGGCCACTAGGCAGTTAGCTCCCCAAACCGTAGGTTCTTCAGGAAATGCTATTCATCATAACCAAGTTCCTTTCTGTTTCAGTACAATTCTTTTGCCAAATTTTATAATCAGTCAAAGAACAATTTCTGCATTTTCTCCAAATTTCCTCAAAGTCAGCTTTTTCCCCACGACCTGCTTTACAGTTTTCAGTGCCTGCCTGATCTATCAAATCAGGAAGATTCATATTATTGTACAACACATCCATATTTTTAGATGTCACTGGTGTGGCAGGAAAAAGAACACCAGTAGAATTGCTATAACCAGAATTATCAATAACATCGCCAAATGCGTACACAGACACTGTAGAAGCAGTCCTCAGGGCACATAGGTGTTCTCTCGTTGGTCCTGAAGCAACAGGCTTATTGAGCTGCCACTGGTTTGCCTAGAGGGAATTGCTTCCTGCATCTCAGGCACTGTGAGTGGAAGGGGGTATGCTTTGCTGTCTCAGGCAGGAGGCAGAGGCAGGCTGATCTCTGTGAATTGAAGATCGAAAGAGCTAGTTCCAGGACAGCCAGGGTGACACAGAGAGACCCTGTCTTGAAAAACTAAGAACCAAAGAAACAGCTAAACAACTAACTAACTAGTAAAACAAAGGAAGCAGGGCTGGGTTGTTATGAGGCTTCCAGACTGGCTTCTATTCTCAGCAGTGCAAAAACATATATCCAATGCAAGAGGTCAGTTTCCCAACTCACATGAGTGGGGACTTTTCTCTACTTTCCAGATTCTGAGTGTTGGAATGACAGGCACAGACCAGCGTTCCCAATTTATGCAGAACTGGGGACAGAGCCCAGGGTTCCAGGCACCTTTAGGCCATAAACCAGATCCATAGCTATTGCTTTCCCTTGTTTTTTTGTTGTTGTTTTATTCAAATTCCATTCAATTATATTTGTTTTTTATTTTTACATTTATTTATTTTTATGTCCATGGCTGTTTTGCCTGCATATATAATCTATCTGTGGAGAGTGTCAGGTCCCCTGGAACTGGAGTTATACATGGGTGTGAGATCCCATGTGGGTACTGGGAATTTAATATGGGTCCTCTGGAGAGCAGTCAGTGCTCTTAACCTGTGAGATCCCATGTGAGTACTGGGAATTTAATATGAGTTCTCTGGAGAGCAGTCAGTGCTCTCTTAACCTCTAGTCATCTCTCCAGCCTCTATACTCATGTCTATATTTACTTGTTTGTTTATCTATATATTTGTATCACTTTTATGATTTGTTTTATTCATTTAGTTCTATGTTCAGGATCTCTCTGTATATTACTGGAAATAACTGCCTAGACCAGTATGGCCTCCAATTTACATAAATCTGTCTGTCTCTGCTAATATTAAATATTTATTTATTTTATTATGTATACAATATTCTGTCTGTATGCCTGAAGGCCAGAAGAGGGCGCCAGACCTCTTTACAGATGGTTGTGAGCCACCATGTGGTTGCTGGGAATTGAACTCAGGACCTTTGGAAGAGCAGGCAATGCTCTTAACCACTGAGCCATCTGTCCAGCCCCCTCTGCTAATATTAAAAGAGTGCACCAGGACAACTGGCTTCCATTTGTTTGAGTATTCATTTCCTTGTTTATAATTTATTTATTTACTTGCTAAGTTTTTTGAGATTGCTGTAGACAGTGAGTGGTCTTGCCTGGAACCACAGATATCTGAAACTAGGACTCTTGAATGTTTCTGAAAGCATTCCCATAGTTAGAGAAATAAAAGAAAGCTAGGCATGTTTCCTGAGTAATTAGGAAGTGCAATCAAACAACTTCCAAAACATGCAACAAATCACAGAGACAACTGGCTCCATAGGCAATCCCCAAAGTTATGTTTGCAGCGTTGAAGCAACTAACTTTGACTAAGGCCTAGAATAACCGACAGATTATTTTTAACAGGCAAGAAATTTTTCAGAAACCATCTTACCCTGTCTTGGCAAGATTTGACAGGTCTGCTTATTCTTTTCCAGATACTATGTATTTTGTCAGAAGTTGAGGTATTGGCAGTTCCTTGCCCAGAGGCCAGTTTTGCCAAGAAGACAAGCTCCAGGTCGAGTGTTTTGGTGCTCAACAATCTCTTGGGAATAGATCGGTGTTGCTAGAAGTGATTGTGTCTCACTACCACAGAACTCTACGTTAGATTAAATGCCATTTTCTACAGCTCTTTGAAGAGGTAGAAGATTTTTTATACAGAATATAATCTCTATGTCTCTAAAGAACCTAATTAGTCTAACTATAAACATGACAAACATATATGACTATTGATTTACAATTCTTAATACCTATCTAACTTAAAGACTAAGAGAATAAACAGCTGTGCAATAAATGAGGACAGTGACCTCCAAATGTAAACAATGTAAAGTATACATTGCAATATGGTAACTATATATATATCAATACAATATATATCGATACATAAAAATGTTTTAAACAGAGCTAGAAGCATGCATGGCTATAATAGTTTGTATCCATATACAAAAATCTATGCCAATGTAATTATCTATAAACAATAACTCACAAATACCAATCTATTATCCCATCATCCAATTCCCCCCCTCATTGTTTTCAAAAAGATCCCTGAGCTTATAAAATTCCTCCCCGAACCCCCAATCGTATACTAATTATAATCAACCCCTAAGTGATGTCCCTAAAACCGAAGGCAAACTTTACTGGGAGAGGGGACATTGTCTCTAGAATTACGTCCAGCTGAGGAAGGGGGTGGCATTTTTTCTGGGGGATCCTGTAAAAGTAAAATGATGATTAAATTTCAAGATTAATGTCTGCTAAGATTGCAAATAGTCTGAGTATTTTGTGGAGGTCTGGCCAGAATGTTGTAAAAGATGTGCACCATTTCAGCTAACCAAGTTGGAATCATCTTGTGCAGCTGGTACCCAAAACAGGCCTTGTAGTAGAGCTATCAGTCTCATGACATCATATCAACCAGGTTGAGTTGTTGTTATGGGGCCCCATCTTCTTCCTGGAAACTTCAAAAATTACTACAGGAAAACTCATTGTTCATTGTGGAAAACTTGAACAGTATTTATATAAACATACAGACATATATATTCAATGAAAAATATGATAAAGACAAAATAGATATGAAGAAAAACAAAGATGTTTTCTAAATTCTTTTTCTTTCTGTCCCACATCAAATGACTCTTGACATGAGATAGTAACTCTGGGTTCTTTCTATTAACAACATGCTTGGATTTAAAGAGGGACAGAGCCGTTGCTCAACTCCAAAACCAGCTCTATATATTCATAAACATATACATACCTATACATATACATTGATTTTCTTGATGATCCCTTTTGGGTAGTTATTTTTCTACCTATCATCATTCAAACATCAGGGGTTTCTTGAATTTTTAAAGATGAGTATTTTCCTGCAATGACAAGAACATGACCCTGCCCCATCCTAAATGCTTTTCTTACCACCTGTATGGTTATCACCAGTGTGGATGAGCTGTCATTTCTCTGTTTCTATAGCTTTCTCCTTTTCAAGGCAAATCTTTATCAATTTTGATGGTATCCACATTTTTTCATCTCCTGTGGTAACAAGAGCAAAACCCCTTCCCCAATGTAGTACATCTCCTGGTTTCCATTGTGAAGTGAACACATCCTTGAAAATATACTGGTTGATTCAATTCAGAAGTTTTTTCCATTATCCAATGCCTCTCTGCTGCTATTGTTCCTTTCTCAATAGCATTAAGAAAATTCAAGGTCAATAAAGCATTATGTAATATATATCTGGGGGTATTTTCTGTTCTTTTCTGTTTGTTCAGCATATCCTTTATAGTATAATTTGAAATTTCTATAACTGCCTGGCCTGTAGGATTATTGGCTATACCTGTAATGTGCTTTATATTATAATAAGCAAAAAAGTGTTTCATTTTCTTATATACATATGCTGGACCATTGTCTGTCTTTATTTGTGCAGGTATAACCATGATGGCCATAACTTACAATAAATGTGTAATTACCGAATCAGCCTTTTCTGAGTTCAGGGCAGTTGCCCATTGAAAACCTGAATACGTGTCTATGGTGTGGTGTACATATTTTAATTTACCAAATTCCATAAAGTGGAACACATCCATCTGCCAGATTTCATTCCTTTGAGTACCCTTTGGGTTACTCCCTGCAAGCGGTGGTGTTTGAGTATAGAAAGAACAAGTAGGACACCTCTTTATAATCTCCTCAGCTTGTTGCCATGTAATAGAAAACTCTTTCTTTAAACCTTTACTATTGACTTGATGTTTTTTTATGAAATTCTGAGTCCAGTTATTGGTGCATCATGTACAATTCGAGGAAAAAATCCAAGAAGTTCTCTTTATGAGGTTAAGTCTATCACTTTTGGGATAGACTTTTTTCTCCAAAAAATAATTAGCACAAGCTCCTTTCCATGGTTCATTGTCTTCCCATAATTTTTTTATTTCATCAGTACTAAAAGGCACTATAATTTCTGCTTACTCTATACCTGCTAGTTGACGACGTCTCAGTTTACATTTTATAATTATTTTAGAGACATTTTCCACATAAGTTTTTAATTTTTTACTTGGTTTATGTGGTATAAATATCCATTCTAAAATAATATCTTCCCTCTGCATTAAAATCCCTGTAGGAGAAATTCTGGAAGGCAATATGATTAGGATACAACTAAGATTTGGGTTCACCCTATCCACATGTGCCTCCTATAATTTTTCCTCAACCATTGTCAGTTCCTTTTCTGCTTCAGCTGTTAATTCTCTGGGACTATTCAAATCGTTATCCCCATCTAGGGTTTTGTTTAAATGAACTATTAGATCAGGTGTTATCCCAAAAGCTGGTTGTAGACTGGAAATGTCTCCTAACGATCTTTGAAAGTCATTAATAGTCTGTAATTGTCTCTCCTTATTTGTGCCTTTTGTGTTCTAATTTTCTGTAAACCTATTCTGTAACCTAGGTAATTAACAGAATCTCCTCTTTGAATCTTTTCAGGAGTAATTTGTAATCCCCATTTAGGCAAGACTTTCTTTACTTCTTCAAACATCCTTTCTAAAGTATTTTACTCTGTGTTCTTGTGGCCCAATACATTCAAACCATCTCACAATCTGCTTTACCTGAGATAAAGTTTCAATTCCTAAAAACATTTACCTCCTGAAGGGTTCAATCTGGATGCCAAGATTCTGGTGCAATTACTATTACATCCACACCTGTGTCTTCCAGAAATCCAGTGACAATATCATTTATTCATATTTTTGATTTTGGTCTTTGTTCTTTAACAGAAGTTTGAAAAAATACTTGTTAATGGTTTTTCTTGAAACTGTTGTTCTTTCTTTTATAGCTGTTCTATCATCCAGAGCAGTATGGTTTCTTTCAATAGATATTAGGTTCTTAAATTGTTTTGGAAATGAGTTTTCTTTATGATGACAGGGAACAACTAAATCTGATTTGGCACAGGGGCCTGCGAGAGGCCCCTCATGGAGTTTCCAGACAGCAATGGGGTACCTTGACTGTCCCTTGTTGATCTACATTCATTAGTTCAATTTCAGCTTTTGCCACACCTTCTGCATAATCCATAGGGAGAGGTGTTCTGAATGGATTATGTTTAGAAAAAAAACATTGTTCCTAGGAACATCCTGTTTATGATCCCTTTTAAGATGACCTTGTGATGTAGGTGGGTCTTCTATCTATCTGTTGCTTTGGTTGGTTAATTAATAAAGAAAACTGCTTGGCCTGATAGGTCAGAACATAGGTAGGCGGGGAAGACAGAACAGAATCCTGGGAGGAAGATGGCAGTGAGACAGATGTGATGATGCTCCGGCCCAAGATGGATATAGGTTAGAATCTTTCCAGTGAGCCACCATCTTGTGGTGCTACACAGATTATTAGAAATGGTTTAATCAAGATGTGAGAATTTGCCAGTAAGAGGCTAGAGCTAATGGGCCAAGCAGGGTTTCAATGAATACAATTTGTGTGTTGTTATTTCAGGTGTAAAGCTAGCCATGCAGGAGCCGGGTGTAATGAAAAGTAGACCTGCTCACCTCATCACTTGACATTTTGATTTTTCTTCAAACCTCTGGAAATCACCTCTTTTATGCAAGCATCATCATGGTCAAGAGATTCAATATTGATTGTATCTCAGATCTATTCCTCCAAAGGTACTGATCTTGCTTTTTTTTAATCCGTTTTCATTGAGAATTTGCATTTTCAAAAGCTAGAGATTTAATTATTATTTTTCTAGCTTCTGAATTTGGTATCATTCTATTTACTGCTGATGTCAATCTTTGTAATAAATCAGTGAAGGTTTGGGCTTTTATGACTTTAGTAAATGACTCAATCTTCTTTCCTACTTCTTCAGTTCTATCTCAAGCAATCAAGGCTGCTGCACATCATAAAGTCAGCATTTTGCCATCTTACAGAGATTTGCCTTTCTATATTAGCATAATCTCCTTCTCCAAGAAGTTGATCTTGGGATATTTCCATACCTCTAGCTCTACTATATTGCACAATTGTCTTAGCCTCTTCTTTTCACCAAGTCCTCCATTGTGGACCAGTCCCCAAGACTTCTGGAACCAAGTCTCTCCAGTCTTGAGCAATAATTCTATTTTATTTCAAGTTGACCACAAGTTTAGCAGTTACTTCATAAGTAGTAAATGCATGCCATATGAGACTATCTCTTCCTTGAATCTTCTTAAATTTAACATTGCTGCAGGAGTCTAATCAGCTCTTCTAGAGCCTTGAGAATATCTATCACTTGGCAATTTTTGTAAGTTTAGCAGATATATTAAGGTGGGTTGTTTGAAAACCTTAGGCTATTTTTCTCTAACCTTATAATGCAATGCTGAAATTGGTTCTCCTTTAAATTCCTCTGTCTGGATTTGAATATCCCTATGATCTGTTTTATTAACTTTTTCTAAGGCCTCTATTTTGGCACAGATACCAAACAACTTTTTAAGAGATAAACCAAGAATTATCAAACTGATAACAAGGATTATTGCAATGATAATTAACAGCACATCAATTCTTGTTAATTTGATTATCCCTTTCTTTAATTGTTCCATTTTTAAATCATGCATTGTATAATCATACAGAGACCTATTGTAATTGTGTTTCCCATTTTTAATGTGGGAAAAACTATCTCATTTAAGTAACTCCTCCCTTTAAAAATTTCAATTTTCTCACCATATCTGCTGACAATGATGATGAAGATATGAAGCTGACTGCTACTGTATAGAACAGTAAAAATTTTTTTTCAGGCAGCTACCTAATCTGGCAGTAGTCCAAGAAGGGGGTCCTGGGAAATCCCACCAGAGACAGGAAAGGACAACCTAGCTGTTAGTTTGGTGACTCTGGCCACGTGTGTCTCTGGCCTATGATGGTTGCTGCAAACCACTAGCAAATGGCTTTTGGGAGAATTCATACCCCAAAAGTTGGGTGCCAAATGTAGCACAAATTTTAAGTGATCTTAATAGTAAAACTCAGAGTCAGCTATCAGGGTGAAAGCTGAAGGATCAGAGAAGATGAGCAATCAGTCACTGGGTAGAACTGGATGTTGCTGAACATGACTGTCAAATGATACTGATTGGTAACATTGACATGAAAGGCAAGGCAAGTCTCACCGTGATTGCTTAGTCCTGTCCCATCAATAAAGGTGGGAGGGGTTTTCCTGAGTTTACTGACAGTCCTCTAAATGTCTCCTGGGCTGGGTGCAGTTTCCAGGCCTTAATCCAAAAATCAAGGAGGCAGAAGCAGGCAGATCTCTGATTTGCAGTTCAGCCTGTTATAGTTAGTGAGTTCCAGGAATTCTGAGGTACATAGAAAGACCCTGTGACAAACCCCAAGTGTCAAAAGAGAAAAACAACTGTATTTGTCCTCTGACCTTCACATACACACATAGGAGTGTCCCCATACTCATATAACTAATTGATTAAGTAATCAAAGGGTCCTAGAACTGAAATATGCTCCCCATAGCCCTGAATCATGTGTAAAGATGATCCCCAATTCAGGGTTTGATGGAGGAATGTCATTGGCTAATAAAGAAACTGGCTTGGCCCATTTTATTGGTTAGAACATAGGTGGGTGGACTAAACAGAACATAATGCTGGGAGGAAGAGGAAGTGAGCTCAGACTCGACAGCTCTGCTCTCTGGAGCAGAGGGCCATGCTTTGCTCTCCAGGCACACGTGATGAAGCTCCAACCCAAGATGGACGTAGGCTAGAATCTCCCCCGGTAAGCGCACCTTGGGGTGCTACATGCCTTATTAGAAATGGGCTAGTCCAGGTGCGAGAGTTAGCCTAGAAGATGCTAGAGAGAAATGGGCCAAGCAGTGCTTAAAAGAATACAGTGTCTGTGTAATTATTTCAGGTAAAAGTAGCTGTGTGGGCGGCCGGGGTGCTGGGGACGCAGCTCCCCCCCCCCCGCTCTTATTTCACCAGTTGGCGCCCGACGTGATGGACTAAATCCACTTAAAAACCTGAGAAGGCTTAAAAATAAGGGAGAGAGAGTTTAACACAGATTTTTGCTGTTTGTTGGTGGCGTGCTGTAGAGAGATTTCCTGATTCAGCAATAGCAGCAGAAAAAAACGCGGTGTCAATTTAAAGCGCAGCTTCTTGGGGCTGTGCTGCCAGCGTGAACTCTGGCTTTAAAGCATTTCAGTGGCTTTCATGGGACTGGATGTTTTTGTTCTCACTTGGGATCGGAAGGAGAGTACTCTGAGTCCATGCTCAGCGCTCCCCGCCTGTACCTGGGCAGACAGCCGAATCAGGCTTAGGCAGGTGGGAGAGCATGGCTGATTCCTGTCGCCATACAAAGATTTGTTTTCATACTGCGCAGTGCTCTGTGTGTCAGATTTGGATGTAACTTGGATGAAAAGAATTTCTGTGCTGCACGCTCAGTCTCAGAATTAAAGTGCTGAGTGCCACTCCTACCTGGCAGCCCCAGAGCTAGCACAAAATGGTACATCCTCCATTTTGAAATTTTCCTGACTCAGCAGCAGGAAAAAAAACCTGTGTTGTTTAAAAAGTGCCGGCTTTCTGGGCTGTCCGGCCAGGGCAAACTCTCTTTTACGCGGGCAGTTCATGCGGTTTGCAAGCACAGGCTGCGGAAGCTCGCTTGCTGGCAAGGACCTTGAAACACTGTAGAGTTGTGGCACTGAAGGCGGCTCTGGCAGGTACCTCAGCCACAAGGTTGGAATGGCAGAAAGCTAAGGAATGGACTGGATCTAGCTGGCAAAGCCACGGCTTTAGTCCTACTGAGATTGCTTGGTAAATTAAAGACTCATGTGGTCAGAAAAAGAGAGATATACAGTAAAGAGAGATTCAAAGACAAAGAAAATTTCTAAATGGTTTACAGTGTGTTAAAAATATAAGCAAGCTAAAAGTTAAAAGTTCTTAAAAGTAAAAAGTAAGAAAAAGAGAAGTTGTGTGTGGTAGTACACAACTTTAATCCCAACACTTGGGAAGCAGAGGGAGACTGACCTCTGTGACTTCAAGGTGTGGTAGCACACGCCTTAAATCCCAATGCCTAGAAGGCAGAGACAAACAGATCTCTGTGAGTTCAAGGTGCAGTAGCATACACCTTTAATCCCAATGCCTGTGAGGCAGAGACAGGTGGATCTTTGAGATTTCAAGGACAGCCTGGTCTACAGAGTTATTCCAGGAAAAAGATACAGAGAATATAAAATAAAAGTAAAAATAAACGAAATAGAGTTAAAAGCCGTTAAAGATGGAAAATACATAGAGAATCTTGATACTGTATGCTATTATGCTCTCTTTGAATTGTTTGAATGCTGAGGAAGGAGCAACAGCTGCTAAAAGATATTTGTTTATAAATGCTGCTGAACTAATCCAACATAGATATTCTGAAAATGCCTTGACTTTGAGATTTGGATCTAAGGACATGATACTTTGGAAAGGAGTTTCTTGTTTTGTTTTCACAGAGGATGAGACCCTGTTCATTTCTTCTATTCCGATATGGTATGATGGACCACGCCCTCCTGAACGGTTGCTGTAAAACATCTTCAGAAAATTGCTTCGCTCAACTGCCAACTGAGATGAAACTAGCACACAGGTTATATCATGAAAGACCTAATTAATGACGCCCCCATTCAGCAGGAAGCAGGTCAGAAAGAAAAAACTGCGCCCATGTTCCCGAATATGGTTTATAAATGTTCCTTTACATTTGAAGGGGGATATGATATAGGTATGAATAATTTGCATTAGTATAGATTTTGCTTTATTGATAGAGATTTAAGGTCAGTTTTGTTATATGTATATGTATTTCTGATCTTTATTAAGGTATTATGATTCTGTAGTTCATTTAAAAATGTAATGTATATAGGTTGTTAATGGATAATTATCGATAATAGTCAAGCTTGTAGTTATGTTAGATTTCCTAGATGTACATAGATATATTTTAGATAGGCATTCTGCATATCTTTCAAAGATTATAGAATATGGCATTTTAAATGTTTTAATAACTGAGGACTTTTCATGACAATGAGACACTCTGCTCCTGGCAGCACCAATCTACTTCAGGAAGAAGATGGGCATCGAAGAGGATCCTTATGGAGTTTGATAGCTATTTGGGCAAGAAACTGCTCTTGCCTGAACTATTGCATAAACTGGACACAGAGAACCCGCAGAGAGAGGACTACTGAACTTGCCTAAAGGTGAGATGATGTTTCCGGGTTCCTGATTCATGAAAGAGTCTGTGAGACATTCTGCAGGACAAGCAGGTAGTGACTGCCTTTGAAATTACCTGCTTTGTGGAAATGTCTGCTGGAAACTATGGGCCTGTAGGGCGAAGATGGATGCCCCAACGGTACAGAGGAACTTTGGGTGACTGTTCAGGCAGCGAGATGTCTCTGTCATTTCTAGAGTTTGAAAGTTGCGTTTTTCTTGTTTGCTTAGGTAATATTGTATCTTTCTGGAGTCTTTGATGGAGTAAAGAATAGTTAGATATAGTTATACTTTTCCTTAGTTATGATAAAGATTATTGTAATTTTTACTTGATAACTGTTTTATGTAATTTTGCTATGTTAAAGTTAAAGCCTTCCTTTTTTGTTTAAACAGAAAAAGGGGAAATGATGGAGGAAGGTCATTGGCTAATAAAGAAACTGGCTTGGCCCAGTTTATTGGTTAGAACATAGGTGGGTGGACTAAACAGAACATAATGCTGGGAGGAAGAGGAAGTGAGCTCAGACTCGACAGCTCTGCTCTCTGGAGCAGAGGCCCATGCTTCGCTCTCCGGGCACACGCGATGAAGCTCCAACCCAAGATGGACGTAGGCTAGAATCTCCCTGGTAAGCGCACCTTGGGGTGCTACATGCCTTATTAGAAATGGGCTAGTCCAGGTGCGAGAGTTAGCCTAGAAGATGCTAGATAGAAATGGGCCAAGCAGTGCTTAAAAGAATACAGTGTCTGTGTAATTATTTCAGGTAAAACTAGCCGTGTGGGTGGCCGGGGTGCTGGGGATGCAGCCCCGCCACTCTTATTTCAACAAGGGTTGAGTGTGGTGGTATACAATTTTGATCCCAGCATTGAGGAGGCAAAGGTGGTGGTGGTGGTGCACAGTGCTCAATGACAAACTTGAGACACAGAGCCATTGTTAATTGACTAGAATGTGAAGAATTGGCATGCTTTTTCTTGGTAATCTTGGATGGATATCTCTGACTCTCACTTTGTGTAAGCTGTAAAATTTTCTTTCAACAAAAAGCTTTTAGTCTAGTTGAACTTGTTCTGAGGTGAAAATGAACTAATTGTGTGCAGTTAGCAAGGCAGGCTTTTAAGATTCTGTAGTTCTTGTGGGACAATAGATCTAGTTATGAAGGGTGTTCCAGCATATATTCTTTTTTAAAATTATTTTCATTGAGGTATATGTATTTCTCCACTTCCCTCCCTTCTTCGCCCCGCCCCTTCAACCCTCTCCCATGGTCCCCATGCTCCTAATTTACTCAGAAGTTCTTGATTTATTCTACCTCCCCTGTACATTAGATCCATGCATGTCTATCTTAGGGTCCTCTTTGTTGTCTAGGTTCTCTGGGATTGTAAATTGTAGTCCCAGCATATATTCTATAAATCAAAACTATATATCTAAATAAAAAGTTATCTATTTGACCATCCATGGATATGTGTCACCATATATTGAAATGCAATCATAAGATTACATGTACACATTGTATGAAAACGTATGCTAATAGGGAGATATCAAAGCTGTTATTACACAATCGAAATTGCTGATGAAAGCAAGTTTTCTGAGTAAACTATAATTGTGCCATGGCCTGCATTAACTTGTGATAAATGCTCTTGACAGATGGCAGTGACATATACATGTATATGGCTTAGTTTAAGGTTTTGCTTTTCAAATAACACTGTTCTTAAAGACGTGGAATTGATAGGATATTATAATAGAAAGTCTGTTGTAAAATAGCAATGGAGTTTAAGGCTACAGTTGATATTAAAACAAAATAAATGTAGACTTTTCAGCCTGCCTTTGGTTTATTTGTTTTAATAATAGTACAGGATCAGCCACTTTAGTTCCCTGCCCAGGGTTTTCTGAGACAGGGTTTCTTCATGCAGCCTTGGCTATTTTAGAACTAGTTCTATGTACCAGTATGGACTGGAAGTCAGAGATCTGCCTGTTGCAATTGGGAGCGGCCGCGGATCCTGCGACCCCAGCAACCAGCCACCCACGTGGCTAGATTTACCCGAAATAATTACATGGAAACTGTATTCTTTCAAACACTGCCTGGCCCATTATTAGCTAGCTCTTCTCAGTTGACTCTCGCCCCTGGACTAGCCCATTGCTTATAAGGTGTGTAGCACCCCAAGGTGTGCTTACCGGGGAGATTCTAGCCTGCGTCTGCCTGGCATGGGAACATCATGGCGACTCCTTCACTCAGCTTCCTTCTCCCAGAATCCTGTTCTATTTACTCCACCCACCTAAGGTCGGACCTATTGAATAGTCTTAGGCAGTTTCTTTATTGATAAGAAATCACTCCCACATCATCTACCTGCTGAGTTAAAAAGTGTGTGCACCACCATTGCCTGGCGACACTTTTATATTAATGCTTCAATCACTTCTGTTCTCGTCTCCCTAGTTGCTCAGGTTTCTGAGTTTGTCATGAATGTTCTCTTGGTATGATAAAGTTTGACCTCACATTCTGCATGCAGAAGGGACACAAAATATAATATCTGCAATATCATGTTCATCTTGGTTGCCAAGTACTGAAAATCATATTTTGGAACAGGTTTCTTTCATGTGTTTTTATTCTGGTGCTATTTATGTGGACCAGGATGTCCTTCTCCCTGATAGCTGCTTGCCTCTGTGCTCCTTCCCGAATTCTCCAATTAAAAGTAGGCATTACCATGGCAGGCAGTTTCCTCTTGGTGTCCTACAATCATAAACGATGACAATCCTATTAGTTCAGGATTTTGACTGTGAGATTCAGGATTATGACTAAATTTCTAACATGACATCTGACATGGCTTGTCAGAACTTTTAGCTGGCTGTTTGGAGAGCAGTTTCCTATTGGACTAGACAGAAGACACTAGCCTGAGCTACCCAGTGAAATTCTGTGACCTGGGTTCCCTAGCATATTCATTGGTCTGAAGGACCTTTGGACTTTTGCCATGTAGAGGGGTGAGCATGAATCTCACCAGAGAACAAGTGTGCCTTTCCATTCTGACTAAGATTGGGTTTCTTTTTGAGAGAAGAAACATGCTTGTAGATCAAGGCAACAATGGGAGAAGACACTGCTCAGATGCACTAAAGTGCACCCCACACCTGGTATGCCCACTCTTACTTTTGCGGGACAAGCACATGAGGGTGTGGGTGTAGCAACAACACTTCTCTGTTTCCCTGTATGTATTTCGACCATATTCTTCCACTCCCCCAACCAAGAGTCTAGGAATCTTTGGAAAAGAAAATAATACTGGTCTAAAAGAAAAAAGAAACATATTGATAAAATGAATCCTAATGATATTCTGATATATTCAAAGATCAATTCCTTCATCAACCATCATCAGAGAAGCTTCCTCCTTCAGCAAATAGGAACAAATACAGAGACCCACAGTCAGACACTGCACAGAGAGTGAACGCCCTTGGAACACTCAGCCCCCAAAATGGGATATCTCCATGAAATCCAAGCCCTCAAAGCTCAGGGAATACCATAAAAGAGAAGTTGGAAAATAGTTTATGAGCCTGAGGGAATGTTGGATGCCAAGAAAACAAAGTCCGATAAATAAGCATGAACAAAGCTTTTATGGATTCACAGAGACTGAAGCAGAATGGATAGGGCCAGGCATCTAACATTTCCTAAAAGTATATATTATGGGTTCCAGTTTAGTATTCTTATGGGATTCCAAAATGTGTGAATGAGTGTGCCTCTGATCCGTGTGCCTTCTCTTGGAATCGTTGCCTAATATTAATTTGTTTTTTTCCAACTTTGATGTGATAGTTTTGGCTTTATCTTCTCATATTTTATCTTGTTATATTTTAAAATTTAATGAATGAATGATTTAACAAATGAAAATCTAGACACTATTATAAAGACTAAAAACTGAACTGTCACTTATACCTACTGTAAGAGGGATAATCACTTTTCTCCAATCTATTTCTCTTGGATACTCAATATACAAGACAGGCCTCATTTTTAGGTATAAATTATCAACATATAATGGACTCTACATTTTATGTGTGTGTGTGTGTTTTTATTTGGTTACAATATTGTAGCTTTCTTTGTTTTCTTTGGGGGCATTGGTTTTTATTTATTTCCTTGGTTTTGGAGGGTTTCATTATTTTATTGTATTTTTGCTTGATTTTTGATAAAGAACTTGAAGTTGGGTGGGAATGGGGAGGGGAATAATTTAGAAATACTTCCTGAAAGGGAAGAATAAGCTATATTATATTTAAATCATACAAATGTAATAAAAGAGAGAAATAAAATGTTTGTAAGTTGTTAAGTTAGATAGCATTCTTTTTTTTTTTTTTTCGAGACAGGGTTTCTCTGTAGTTTTGGAGCCTGTCCTGGAACTAGCTCTTGTAGACCAGGCTGGTCTCGAACTCACAGAGATCCGCCTGCCTCTGCCTCCCGAGTGCTGGGATTAAAGGAGTGCGCCACCACCGCCCGGCGATAGCATTCTTAAAAGGCAGAAAGATGCATTCAAAATGTGATATGGCTTTTTTTAATTTCCTTAATGTTAGTTATTAAGATGTTTGATAAAGGTGTATTATTTTAGGCTTCATAAAAATGAGTCAATGGTATACTGGAGATCTCCAAAATAATACAGGCTATTCCTATTGTACTTTGTTGCACACCAGAACTTGATAGTTAGACTCCAACAAGATTTTTTTCCTGTGATGAGTATGAAGTGTCCTTCTCCATCCCTTTTTATTAATTTTAGTTCCAAGTCTATTTTTGTTAGATATTAGGATAGCTACACCCACTTGTTTCTGAGGTCCATTTGATTGGAAAATCTTTTTCCCAACCAATACTCTGAGGTAATATCTGTCTTTGAGGTTGAGGTGTGTTTCTTGTATCCAATAGAAGGATGGATCCTGTTTTCATATCCATTCTATTTACTAGTGTCTTTTTATAAGTGAATTGAGTCCATTGATATTAAGAGATATTAATGACCAGAGATTGTTTATTCCTGTTGTTTTCTGTGGTAGTGTTTGTGTGTTTCCCTTCTTTGGGGTTTGTTGGTGTGAGGCTATCTGTTGCCTGTGTTTTTGTGGGTGCAGCTAACTTCCTTGGGTTGGAATTTTCCTTCTACTACTTTCTGTAAGGTTGGATTTGTAGGTAGATATTGTTTAAATATGATTATGTCATGGAATATCTTGTTTTCTCTGTCTATGGTGATTGAAAGCTTTGCTGGGTATAATAGTCTTGGTTTGCATCCATGTTCTCTTAGTGTCTACAGCACATCCATCCAGGACCTTCTGACTTCCAGAGCTTCCATTGAGAAGTTGGATGTAAATTTTATGGGTCTGCCTTTATACATTACTTGGCCTTTTTTTCTTCACAGCTCTTAATGTTCTTTCTTTATTCTGTATAGTGTTTTGATTATTACATGGCAATGGGTCTTTTTTTCTATACCAGTCTATTTGGTGTTCTGTAAGCTTCTTGTACCTTCATAGACATATCCTTCTTTACGTTGAGAATGTTTTCTTTTATGATTTTTGTTGAATGTATTTTCTGTGCCTTTAAGTTGTGCTTCTTCCCCTTCTATCCCTATTATTTTTGGGCTTGATCTTTTCATGGTGTCCCAGATTGCCTGGATGTTTTGTGTTAAGACATTTTTGAATTTAAGATTTTCTTTGACCAATGAATCTATTTCTTTTATCGTATCTTCAACTCCTGAAATTCTCTCTTTAATCTCTTGTAATCTGTTGGTTTGCCTGCATCTGCTGTTCTTATTTGGTTACCCAGATTTTCCATTTCCAGAATTTCCCGTTTGTGTTTTCTTTATTGACCCTATTGCAATTTCCATGTCTTAAACTATTTGAGCTGTTTGCTTCACCTGTTTGTTTTTTCTTGGTGTTCTTGGCTTACTTATGTTTTTTTTTAACCACCATTTCTTTAAGGGAATTTTTCATTTTCTCTTTAAGGGTCTCTATCGTCTTCATAAAGTTTTATTTAAGGCCATTTTCTTCTGCTTCTTCTGGGTAAGGATATTTACGTCTTCCTGTTGTAGGACCACCAGATTCTGGTGGTACCATATTGCTCTTTATGTTGTTGAATGTGTTCTTATACTGCTATCTGCCCATCTCTACCTCTAGTGGGTTCATGTGGGGCCTGTGCTTTGGGGAGAGTCCATTTTTCCTCTAATTGGTGAAGGTGGGGCCTGTGGCTTAGATGGTCAGTCTTCTTCCAGGTGCTGGAATGCTGATATGGTTCTGCGGCTCCTCCAGGTATAGGCAGGGCCAAGGCTCTCTCCAGTGGTAGTCAGGGCCAAGGCTCCTGTGGCCTTAAATTCATATCACTAAACCAAGATCCACACCAATGCAAAGTATTCATCTCTATAGCATATCCCCCTTTAAATGTAAGAAAACATTTATAAACAATCCTTTAGGGAATTTGGGCAATATCCTCTAGACTACTTACTGCTGATTAAAGGTGCTGTTAATGAGGTATTTAATAGGGTATCCTGTGTGGTAGGTCCATCTTAGCCACAGTCCTGAAGTTATCATGGACGCTGGACCATATGAGCTATTGCTTCAGGGGCCTTGTTTGATCAAACCATATTAGCTGGTAAGGAATTCATAGCTTTCTATCCTCTGTGGAAACAAAAGGAGAACCTCTTTTCTAAAGCAACATATCCTTAGACCCAAATTTTGAAGTCAAGATACCTTTATATATGTCTCTTTGTACTTAGCTCATTCATTCAAAAAATTTAAAGAAAACTCAATATAATACATAATCCAGACTTCTGTACATATTCCATCTTTACCGACTTAATTTTTAATGTATTACTTTTGTAAATTTAATATATTTTATTATCTTAACTTCTTTAATCTATGACTGTGTGTACTCTGTCTCTTTAAAGACTTTGTTTTATTTTTTAAACATTTCTTTTTATAAGTGTCTATATTCTTTTTTCCTCTTTTGAAAGCCAAAATACATGTTTTTAAACACACTGTGACCCATTTAGAGGTCTTTATTGTATGTGTATCTGTAATTATTTTCTGACGAGAAGTGTTTTTTTAATGCTAAGTGGGCATGACTAGGACCAACTCTGTGGCCCCACTGGCTGGCTCTGCCCAGTCTAATATGATGGAGGCATGTTCACTGCCTCTGAGACTACAGAGTGGGAGCCATACTCATTACCTCAACTCTGGGAAGCACCAGGCAGCATATAAACACTTTTTATCTGAGTAAAAGATAATTGTGCTATGCAGTACAGAAAATGGTTAAAAATATCTCTGTGTATGGCAGCAGGAATCCACCATGCTCTCTTGTTTATGCACTCCTAGTAGACCCAGTCTTGCTGCCCGCCAAGGAAAAGAGCACTGAGTTGTTTTCCTGCCAGTCCTGAGTGGGCACACAGGCACCCAGACCTGAATTGGATGATGGGCATGAGCCCCAAACGTTTGGGCTCCATTCTCTTTACTAAGGCTGCTTATTCATTCTGTGGCCACCAACACCCAAAATAATCACATAGAAACTATAGTAATTACAACACTGCTTGGCCTATTAGCTAATGCATATTTTTAGATACCTCTTCCTTCTTTTTTTTCAAAATTTATTTATTATGTATATGACATTCTGCCTCCATGTACACCCTCACGCCAGAAGAGGATGCCAGATATCACTACAGATGGTTGTGAGCCACCATTTCATTGCTGGGAATTGAACTCAGGACCTCTGGAAGAGCAGCCAGTTCTCTTAACCACCAAACCATATCTCCAGCCCCTACCTCTTAAGTCTTAAATTCTTAATATTTTGTATTTTATCATGAGGTTTGGGGTTTAACAGTAAGGCTCCAGGGAGGGTGGGCATATTTCTTCTTCAGTGTCTAAATGGCATCTCTCTGACTCCACCTTCTTTCTCCCAGCATTCAGTTTAGTTTTTCTGCCTAGCTCTATTCTGCCCTATCACAAGTCAAAGTGGTTCTTCATTAACAAAAGATAATAAAACATATTCACAATACACAGACGGGAATCCCACATCAGATCCAAGCTAGTCTCTTGGTGTGGTTAAGTCTGACTGTTTTAGGCAATATCATGCATGAGGCAATGCTTTTCTGAGTAAAAGTGCCACAGAAAGCTACCAAGGTTATAATTAAGAAGAATATTTTCAGTGGGTTTCTGTTAAATTATCTTGGATTGAGAAAAACCAGGCTTGCTAAAAGATAGATCAGTTATATTTTTCTTTATTATGAGGGGCAAACTCATGAAACAGGAATGAGAAGTTCAAGCTCAGCAGTGTAGAGTGGGAACACACAATAACATACAGTAATCAGATTCTCTGTATTTTCCATCTTTACATGGCTTTATTTTATATTTTATTTTTATTTTTAATTTTTTTGAGATAAGGTTTCTTTGTATCTTTGGCTGTCCTGGAACTCACTCTGTAGACCAGGATGTCCTTGAACTCACAGAAATCTGCCTGGCTCTGCCTACCAAGTGCTGGGATTAAAGGTGTATGCCACCACACCCATCACTAACACTATTTTTTGAAAGAGATTTCCATCCCACTCAGTCCTGCAGCCATTCAATTCCAAAGAAATACACAGAGGCTTACATTAATTATAAACTGGTTGGCCTATTAGCTCAGGCTTCTTATTAACTCTTATGACTCACATTAACCAATAATTCTTGTCTGTGTTAGCCATGTGACTTGGTACCTTTTACCAGTGAGGCATTCTCATCTTGCTTCCTCTGCATCTGGATTACACCTGCAGGATAAATGATGTGGGATTCCCCTCTGTATGCTGTGAATACCATTGGTTAATACAGAAATTATCTTGGGCCTACACAGGGAATAGAGTAAGGAAGAGGAAACTAAGCTGAATGCTGGGAGAAAGGAGGTGGAATCAGAGAGAAGCCATGTAGCCTGTAGGAGACAGATGCTGGGAACTTTACCTGGTAAGCCACAGCCATGAGGTAATACACAGATTAATGGAGATGGGTTAAATTAATATGTAAGAGTTAGCCAATAAGAAGCTAGAGCTAATGGGAAAAGCAATAAATTGATGAATACAGTTTCTGTGTGATTATTTCGATTCTGGCTGGTTGGAATGAAGAAGAGGCCTCCTTCCAACAGATTGATGCCCACATAGCCAACTAAAATCCACTTAAAACGTGAGAGGTTTTAAAGCTTGAAAGGAATTATAGATGCTAAAAAAAAACAATGTTTAGCCATGTTTTTCCCAAATGGGCTTTGCTTGCTGGCAGCATGCTACAGCACCATTAAGAAAGGTTTCCTTGATTCAGTGGTAGCAGAAAAAAATGCCATGCTGTTTTGAAATGCCAGCTTTCTGGGCCATGCTGCAAGCAGGACCTCTGGCTCTTTCTGGAGACCAAGCATTTAAATGGGTTTTTTTGAGCAACGTGCTATGGATTGCTTGGAGGAAACATGGACCGGCTGTGTGCCTTGAGATGGGGCACTGTGCATGGCTCTCAGAGGCTGTGAGCAGCTCTGCTATGCTGAACTGGATGGGGCAAGAAGGCACTGCGGTATTTTCCCCTAGCAATGGCGCTGCTTAAGCTCATAAGAAGGGCTTAGCATTTTAAGAAGCACTTCTGTGTAGGCCTATGTTTCTATATGGTATGACAGCCAGTCTCTCAAGCCATAGCTAGCACCTGGGGTGGTCACATAGCCTTCCAGACAGGCTGTCACTACCCTAACAAAGGGTCAGAATGTTGTTTTGCTCATTCTTTGTAATTTGCAGGATGCCTGAATAGAGATGATAATTCAGGCCTACATGACAGAGCTAGCATACAGACTAGGAACATATAACAGAGCATCCATAGGTAGATGTGGACTTGACTAAAAGTCATTTACCTGGTTACCTAGGGAACAAAATGCCACGAATTTCTGTGTGATTATTTTACTTCTGGGTGGCCAGGATAAACATACAGCCTCCACCAACAGCTAAGTCTTTTCTCTTTCCTGAATTCTCCTGTTCTTGTCACCCTGCCTCTACTTCCTGCCTGGCTACTGGCCAATCACCATTTTATTATACCAGTACAACCTTTACAAACCTTTACAGAGTACAAGACCCTTGTCCCACAGCAATCTCCGAGAAAACTTCCCAAATGATAACCCCTCCCATAGATGCTCAAGAATACTCCCACAGGGCATTGAAATCATATCCCAGAGAAAAAGTGGTTTTCCAGTCTACCTTCCCTGTTTCCTCTCGGGGGTGGGAGGGTGGCTGGAAGGCCACCTGGGATAGTTGGTATCCATTAAACCTGGGCTTTTTCTAATTCTAATTGCCTTGGTCTGATTTGGATTATTGCATTGGCAGAGAGGCTTAGCAGGGCACAGAAACTTTTCTATCATGTCCTCAATAATTAGTTTATGTTCTTGGCTTTTTAATTTCTTCCATTTTAGAATGTTTTAACTAAGTTTGTATGTCTCTACCTGAGCCATGGTGTGAATGTGCCAGTGAGAAGACAACTTACAGGTATCTAATATCTACTTCTTTTACGAGAGTTCTAGAGATGAAACCCATGAATTCATCTGGCCAAAAGTAACCTTAATGGCATTTATTTAGGTTAAAATTATGTGCTGGTGCAGGAGTGTACACATGCAACATCCCAAGTGAAGGAAAAAGAGAAAAATTAGTAGGAGTAATATGGGTCTCCCAGGGATTGAACTCAGGTAATCAGACTTATCTGCAACCAACTTTATTGATGTAATTCTGTAGCATTCATTTGCCGATCTAGAAAGTGTTATGAACAAATGTTTAGTCCTAAGAATAAACTAACACATTCCAAAAGAGGTGATAGTAGTATATCATTTTCATTTGCAAATAGGATTTATTATTTAAATTGCCCTGCTTCCTCTATCCTTAGCAGAGAATGTAATCTGAAAAGAGGACAATGTCTTAGTGATGTAATGTTTCAATCAAACTTATTTGAGCATCAGTGAGACAGCTCAGTGCGAAATGTTTATGCTGTACAAGGCTGATAACATCATCTTGATCACCATATAAAGAAAGAAAAAGTAGACCCCACAAAGTTGTCTGACAGTCTCTATTTATGTGTCATGACCTAATAAAACATATTACACACACACACACACACACGCACATGTGCACATACACCCCAGAAGTATTTTCAAATTTAAATCTCATTGTCATTACATTCATTACATTATTTAGCATCTCTGCTTAATTACTTCAGAATGCAATACTTCAGGATGAAGTGCAAAGTGGAAAACTAATGGGGAAATGAAGATACACTTAACATCAAATAATTTAAAAATATCCATAGAACTTCCAGCAATGTGTTTGGAGACTACTGTCACGTGCAAAGCCTTACCACATTGATTACATTCATAGGGTTTCTCTCCAGTATGTGTTCTTTTATGCATTAGAAGAGCACTGTTATATCCATAGGCTTTACCACACTGATTACATCCATAGGATTTCTCACCCATATGTGTTCTTTTATGTGTTTTCAGATAACTTTGAAATGCAAAGGCTTTACCACATTGATTGCATTTGTAAGGTTTCACGCCCATATGTATTCTTTTATGTGTTGTAAGATAACTGTGAAATGAAAAGGCTTTGCCACATTGATTACATTCATAGGGTTTCTCTCCAGTATCTATTCTTTTATGTGCTTGCGGACTACTGTCACGTAAAAGGGCCTTAACACATTTATTACATTGAGATAGTTTCTCTTCAGTATGTATTATTTTATGCATTTGGAGACTACTGTCATGTGAAAAGGCCTTACCACATTGATTACATTTATAGGGTTTTTCTCCAGTATGTGTTATTTTATACCTTAGAAGATTCCTGTTGTATACATAAATTTTACTACACTGATTACATTCATAGCATTTCTCTCTAGTATGGATTCTTTCATGCCTTTAAAGCTGATTATTATAAGCATAAGCTTCAACAATTTGAGTATATTCAGAAGGCTTCTCTCCAGTATGACTTCTTTCATTCCTGCAACAATAATTGGCACATGGAAAAGCTTTACCATATTCTTTACACTACTGAATATATTGCATGAATTTATTTTACAAATTGGTCTAATTGTAAATAAGATCCAGATCTTAAGGTTTTATCACTGTGATTACATTAATATTGTTCTCTTACATTAAGGGATGTTTTGCATCTTTGAAGATACCTATGAGGGTAAGAGCCTTTATCACATGGTTCACATTTATAAAATCTTTTTTCTATTTAAGATCTTACACATATTTGAAGAGAACTGGAAAAACTCAGAGCTTTACCACACATATTGCATTCATAAATTTTCCTATAATGTGAGTTATACTACATTTGCAAAGTGAACAAGGACAAACAAGTATTTACACATTCCTACTACTCACAGGGCTTTTCTGCAGTGTGAGTTTGTTGCTGAATTTTCAAAAAAGAAGGAAAAACATTTACTTGTAAACTTAAAACCTATTGAAGAAGTTCATTCAAAGTGGGGACTTATATATATATATATATCTTCTAATTGTTCTGAGGAGAGGGGTATGTTGCTTCTTTTGATATCCCTGTGTTTATATGACTTGTATTCAGAGTGACATAGGATATACCTATTAAAGGAAGAATGACAAATAAAAGGTGTTCATGTTCCATTCACAAAGTTTGACTTGTGTTCCTCATAGACATATGATATAGGGATTAAGGTAATGCACAACAACTGCCCCTTGGCTCTTGATTCTAAATACCCCTCCTCACACCAAACACAGCAAAGTCACAACAAGTTTATGAGGAACACGAGCTTTATTCATTTACCCATTTACTGTTTGCTCATTAGAAGGTTTGGGACATATACGTATCACCTATTCAATGTGCATATCTTTTGTACTATGACTGGTATGAAACTAAATGGATTGGCAGTTCTACAGTACAGCTCTCATGAGGCTATAATTGAAATGGTGATATCTGTGAAGGCACTGTTTCCTTATCTTTCTTAACATAATGATTTGCAAACAAAATTTACCTATTTGACATCAAGGTATGTGGTTTTGTGAAAATTTAATAATCATCAGTGTACTTTAAGTTGTTCTTATTTACACTGTTGTTTCTTTTAAAATTTCCAGAAATCTTACAATTTCTTGAGGCCTATTTATATTAGCTTACACATGAAAATTATCTTTGATGTCTTTTAGAACTTTGACAATGTTCTTCAAAATTATGATCTTTCCATTTGCATCCTAAAATATAGTACTGGAAAGTGAATAATGTATTATTGGCAAATGTACAAAATTTAAGTTATTATCTTCAGTGAACCTTAGAACCATCCCAGCTTATTCACATCATCCTTCCTTGGTCTCAATTACAATTACAAAAGATCATCTATAAACAAGAAACAGTAATCCCTTATTTTAAAATGTGAAAGAAAATTCATAGTCTTACCTATAGCAGTGAGGTTCCTGTAGGTCTCCAGCATCACAACTTTGTAGAGACTCTTTTGGGAAGGATCCAGCAAAGACCACTCTTCCCAAGTGAAGTCAATATGCACATCATCATAGGTCACTGCATTCTAAAATATACCTATGTACAAAACAAAGTGACAACCTTACAAATGTATACTTCTTTGAAAATATAGTCATAAAATTCTGGTGCTTCTCAACATATTTCATGACACAGAAGTTCTAATGTAATCACCAAGTCATTTCTGTAATCAACTCTGTCATTTCTGCACCTTTGAATGGGATATTCCCTTTTTAGAGAAATGCCTATTAACAGACTCAGAGAGATAAGCAAAGAGATCAATAGTACTGACTACACATCAGAGAAATTGTATGAACAACTACCAACTACAAAACGATGATGGGCAAGCTGGTGTACTGACTCATTGCTGTAATCCTAGCACTCAGAATGAGGAGGCAGATGTGTTTGCCTCTGAGTTAAATACTGGTCCCATTTATGCAATCAGTTCCAACACAGACAGAAGTACATTGTAAGACCCTGTCTCCCATGCAAAAATCAAACAAACAAAAAAGATAGAAAGAACTCAGAGGTTTCTTACTGAAGTTCCTACAATGAGTATTATTCATTAAAGTTCTGCATTCATATCCAAGAATCATGAAGTGCCTGTCTAAATTGTAATATAAATAAGATCTTACTAAAAGGAACTGCATGTTTAAACAGGTACAAGTGGACAGATAAAAGCAAGCAATATAAATGTTGATCATAAATAATCAACATAGGGCAAGAGAGATGGCTCAGTAGAAATGAACATTTGCTGATCTTTCATATAGGTGAGATCAATAACTAGTACTTACAGAGGGGAAATCATAATTATCTATTGCCTCAAGTTCAGAGGTTCTGAGAACATCATTTTACTACTGTGAGGACCAGGCACCCATGGGGTGTATGTCCAGGGAAACAGAGAAAGACTCATATTAACTTTAAAAAATTCAAAGCAAATACAACAGGCAGGAAGAATGTCACGAATTTGCAATTCAATGACTCAGAATGCTCAGACAGCATTAGTGTCATGAGCTTTTATTTATTGCAAGCTCGAGCTTAAACTCGTTTAACTTAAATCCATTCTGAAACAGAGGTTGGTTCAGGAAGAGCCCCAAGTTCAGCTGTGGCAGAGTTTTCAATGATTAAAGTATAGGAGATAGGGGTAGGGAAACTCTTCATTGGGGAGGTGAGAGGCAACAAGAGTCTTGTCAAACAGGGATTGGTGCTAGCACTGCTGCAAGGAAATTGAAACCTATATGCAAGTTATGTAAGCTATTTTAACTTTCTGGAATGTCTGGTACTTGTTTGTCTCAATTCTGACTGGTGACTGAACTCAGGACCAATATAAGGGTGAGGCCTAGTACCAGTATTCCTAGCCTGTAGCCTTTCATGACTGCACTAATGTTAAGTTAGTCCTTCTCAGTAAGACATCAATGATTCCACCAAATTTGGCTTCTAAGTTGGGATGGAACCTGCCATCCTTCAAACAGAGTTACTTAAGATTTTTATAGGAAATTCCTTCCTGGGACTAGGAATCACTTTTCCACTAACTGAGGGCACAGAAAGGTAGATTCTTAACCTTAGGGCACCTTGCTCCAATGTAGAACAAGGGCCATCTCTTTAATTGTGATAATCTCCCTGAAAATTCCTGCCTCTGTTTCAGCATTTAGTTGCCATGTGAAACTACCGAGGGCTGTTTTTCCCTAAAACCCACAGATTTTCATTTATTTCTGCCCAATTTGTTGTTTTTGTCCCCTGCTGGAATCCTAAATGAGCCATCATTAATAGCCATCTAGGAGATTCAATATTACATCTAAGAAATCAGCCCACCATTTTTTAATTTTCTGCCTTATTCAATTTCTCAGGGCACATCCTCAATTGATGCTCCATTAGATGACTGTATGTAAACAGAGACTGTTCTATTTCCTGGCTGTCCAGACCCGAATAATCACACAGAAACTGTATTAATTACAACACTGCTTGGCCAATACCTTGTGAGTATTAATATCTAGCTCTTACATCTTATATTAAGCCATTTCTATGATTTAATATTTTACCATGAGGCTCATGATTTTTAGGTAAGGTCCCAGTGTCTTCCTCCTTTGGCAGCTACATGACATCTCTCTGACTCTGCCTACTTTCTATATATATCTCTGCTTGGATTTCTTGCCTGTCTTTACTCTGCTAAGCTAATGGCCAAAACAACTTTATTAATTAACCAATAGAAGCAACAATACAGAAAAACATCCCACAGAATCTCCCCTTTTTGTTTAAATAAGAAAGAAGGTTTTAACTTTAATATAGTAAAATTACATATTACAAAACAGATATCAAGGAAAAATTACAGTTACAATATTTCTTTTTGAGTCTGAAGTTTCATATCTAATTTATCTTTTATCATAACTAAGAAAAGCTATAACTGTCTTCAACTCTTCAAAGACCCCAGAAGGTTATAATATTATACCTAAGTAAACAGGAAGTTCATTGCAAACAGCATCCAAAACTCTAGAATTGACATCCCACTGCCAGTACAGTCAACCAAAGTTCTTCTGTAATTTCGGGGCATCCATCTTCAGCCTACAGGCCCATAATATCTGAAAGACTTTTCAGTGATGCAAGAAATTTGTTTTGTTATAATTGGCAAAGTTTGTCATTTGCTTTCTTCTGTATCCTGTAGAATGTCTGGCAGTTTCTTCTGTGAAGATGGAACCCTGAAGGACCATTCCATCTTTTGGAAAATTCAGCAGTTATTTTTCTAAGGGTCCTGCATGTCCAGTTCATATAGCATAACATCAAGTAGTCCAGGCAAGGTCATTTTCTTGCCCAAATGGCTAACAAACTTCATAAAGAGCCTCTTCGATTCCCATCTTGTTCTTGAAGTAGATTGTTGTTAACAGGAGATGTGTCTCATTGTAATGAAAAGTTCTAAGTTAGCAAAACATTTTAAATACCATATTCTGCAGGTCTTCGAAAGGTCAGAGCCAGGTGGGCAGAGCTTTTCTTAGAAATTTGTCTCATACATTAACTAACTGTGCTTTTTCATGGCCCTAAATCATAACTGCCCTCAAGGTAGCCAAGGTAACCCAAACACCATTCTTTAACTGTGCTTTCTTATGGCCCTAAATCATATCTGCCCCCAAGGTAACCAAGGTAACCCAAACACCATTCTTCAGGATTCCATCCCCAGGGTTTTTTCAATATTGAATGTTTGACTTTATGTTATCAAGAATATCTTGCCTTATTTTCCTATCTAAAATGCACCAGGGGTTTCTCATTTTGGCTAGCTTTTCCATAAATGGTAACTCATGCCATTTTATACATTCTTCTTCATAATTTGTCCATCTTCTACCAAATCTCCCATTATGAGCTCTTTCTGTTCTAGGGTATTTGTAAATTCCCCCAGAGAGCGAGCCAGAGTCTTAATCATAACATTAATGGCCTGAATCAAGGGAGGGAACTGAGGCATCAGTTCCTCCGTGTTCAAGGAGCTGTTAGGAATGTTTCCTGGTTCCTTGAACAGATTAAGTTTTTGTCACGAGAATAGTAGAACAAAAGAAAGGATAGTAGAGTCAATGCAATAAACCATTGCCAGGAACAAAGTGAACGAGTTCGTTGAGGCTAATCAGGCACCTCAACTCGAGCAGACTGCCAGGGAACCACTGGGGGCCAAGCTCCAAGAAGCACGAGCCCCTCATTTTGAGACTGCCATTACCTGAGAGGCATTTTGTCACACAGGCGAGATAGCCGTGGATGTGGCAACATAACAACAGACACGGGAGGAAATACAGAGGATCATCACGTCATATTTCCAAAACCTGTACTCCAAAAAATTGGAAAACTTAAAGGAAATGGACAACTTTCTGAATAAATATCACTTACCAAAATTTAAATCAAGACCAGATAAGCAAATTAAACAGACCTACAACTGCTGAAGAAATAGAAACAGTCATCAAAATTCTCCCAACCAAAAAAGCCCAGGACCACATGGTTTCAGCTCAGAATTCTTCAAGACTTTCAAAGAAGAACTAATACCAATACTCCTCAAATTATTCCACACAATAGAAAACAGAAGGAACATAGCCAAACTCTTTTTTTATGAGGCTACAGTTACCCTGATACCCAAACCATAGAAAGACAATACTAAGAAAGAGAATTACAGACCAAAATCAGTCATGAACATTGATGCAAAAATACTAAATAAAATACTGGCAAATTGAATCCAAGAACACATCAGAACCATCATCCACCATGATCAAGTCGGATTCACCCCAGAGATGGAGGGATGTTTCAACACACAAAAATCTGTCAACATAATCTACCATATAAACAAGCTGAAAAATAAAAACCACATGATCATCTCATTAGATGCCGAAAAAGCTTTTGACAAAATACAACATCCCTTCATGAGAAAGGTATTGGAGATAGCAGGGGTATAAAGAACATACTTAAACATAATAAAGGCAATATACAACAAGCCAACAGCCAACATCAAACCAAATGGAGAGAAACTCCCAGCAATTCTACTGAAATTGGGAACAAGACAAGGTTGTCCACTCTTTCCAACTCTATTCAATATAGTTCTTGAGGTCCTAGCTAGAGCAAGATACCAAAAGGAGATCAAGAAAATACAAATCAGAAAAGAAGTCAAACACTGTTTGCTGATGATATGATAGTTTACATAAGCGATCCAAAAATTCTACCAAGGGACTTCTATGACTCATAAAAACTTTCAGTAATGTAGCAGGATACAAGATTAACTTAAAAAATCAGTAGCCCTTCTGTACACAGATGACATAAGGGTTGGGAAAGAAATCAGAGACACAACAAATACCTTTCACAATAGCCACAAATAGCATAAAATATCTCTGAGTAACTCTAACGAAACAAGTGGAAGACTTGTATGACAAAAACTTTAAATCTCTGAAGAAAGAAATTGAAGAAGACACCAGAAAATGGAAAGATCTTCCATGCTCTTGGGTAGGCAGAATTAACACAGTAAAAATAGCAGTCTTTCCAAAAGCAATCTACAGATTCAATGCAATGCCTATCAAAATCCCAGCAAAATTCTTCACAGACCTTGAAAGAACAGGACACAACTTCGTATGGAAAAGCAAAAAACCAAGGAGAGCTGAAACAATCCTGTAGTATAAAACGACTTCTGGAGGCATCACAATCCCTGACTTCAAACTCTGCTCCAGAGCCTCAGTACTGAAAATAGCCTGGTATTGGCACGAGAACAGACAGGAGGACCAATGGCACTGAATAGAAGACCTGGATATTAATCCTTCGAACACCTGATTTTTGACAAAGAAGCAAAAAAATCAAATGGAATAAGAAAGCATATTTAACAAATGTTGCTGGCATAACTGGATGTCAACATGTAGAAGAATGAAAATAGACCCATATCTATCACCATGCACAAAACTCAAGTCCAAATGGATCAAAGACCTCAACATAAAGCCAGCCACACTGAACCTTATTGAATAGAAAGTGGGAAGTACACTTGAACACTTTGGCACAGGGAACCACTTCCTAAATAGAACCCCAGCAGCACAGACACTGAGAGAAACAATTAATAAATGGGACCTCCTGAAACTGAAAAGCTTCTGTAAAGCAAAGGACACAGTAAACAAGAAAAAATGACAGCCTACAGAATGCGAAAAAGTCTTCACTAACCCCACATCAGACAGAGGTCTGATCTCCAAAATATACAAAGACCTCAAGAAGTTAGACACCAAAAGAATACATAATACAATAAAAAAATGGAGTACAGACCTAAAAAGAGAACTCTCAATGGAGAAATCTAAAATGACTGAAAGACACTTAAGGAAATGTTCAACATCCATAGTCACCAGAGTAATGCAAATCAAAACAACTCTGAGATTCCATCTTACACCTGTAAGTATGGCCAAGATCAAAAACACTGATGACAACTTATGCTGGAGAGGTTGTGGGGAAAAGGGAACACTTCTGCATTGCTGGTGGGAATGCAAGCTGGTACAGCCTTTCTGGATGTAAGTGTGGCAATTTCTCAGAAAATTAGGAAACAACCTTTCTCAAGACCCAGTAATACCACTTTTGGGTCTATATCCAAAGGATGCTCAATTGTGCCACAAGGACATGTGTTCAACTATGTTCATAGCAGCTTTGTTTGTCATAACCAGAACCTGGAAACAACCTAAATGTCCCTTGATAGACGAATGGATAAGGAAAATGTGGTACATTTACCCAATGGAGTACTACACAGAAGAAAAAAATAGCGACATCTTGATTTTTTTTCAAGAAAATGGAAAACATGATTTTGAGTGAGGTAACCCAGACACAGAAAGACAATTATCACATGTGCTCACTCATAGGTGGCTTTTAAACATAAAGCAAAGAAAGCAAATCTACAAACCACAATCCCAGAGAATTTGGACAACAATGAGGAGACACTAAGAGAGATTTACATAGATCTAATCTACATGGGAAGTAGAAAAAGACAATATCTCCTGAGTAAATTGGAAGCATGGGTACCTTGGCGGAGGGTTGAAGGGGGTAGGGGAGAGGCAGGGAGGGGAGCAGAGAAAAATGTAAAACTCAATAAAGATCAATAAAAAATAATAAATAAGCCTGAAGCTAAGAGGCCAGTTTATAGTTAATATAAACCTCTGTGTGTTTCTTTGGGACTGAATGGCTACAGGAACATGCAAGATAGAAATTTCCGTGTATAAATGGCACTCATGTTTGGCTATAATTTTCACATAAAGCCTGAGAAAGGTATAGAAAAAAAAATTCAAACATATGAGAACAAAGTCAAGCCCAACTTCTTGGTAATTGCCTTTTCTCCAGTATGCTCTGCTCCTTTGAGAAGCTTCTTGACTCAGCATTAATGACAAAAACCTCCACAGCTCTTTTAAGAGGCTCTGCCACTGAACATTTAAATGGTGCTTATGAGCAGCCAGCATCAGGCTTCTTGGTGGAAGTCTGGAACTAAAAACTCCACAGTGTTGTGACATTAAATGTGGCTCCCACTTGTACCTGTGCCATGAAGCTAGATTCTCAGGAAGCTAAGCAATGTGGAGAAGCCAGTTGCCAAAGCCACAGCTTTGATCCTAGCCATTTCACTTAGCAGATTGAAGACTCATCTGTTCAGAAAAATACAGAAATATACAGTAAATATAGATTCAGAGGAAAAACAATCCTCTAAATGATTTACAGTGTGTTTAAAAATATATGTTGGCTTGGGAGAGAAAAGAAAAAAGATAAAGTACTTTAACAGAAATAGAGTAGTTGGGTGTGGTGATAAAGGCCTTTAATCCCAGAACTTGGGGGGCTGATGCAGGTAGATCTCTGAATTCAAGGTCATCCTGGTTTATAGAGTGTGTAACCAGCACAGCCAAAGATACACAGAGAAATCTTGTTTCAAAAAACAAACATTTAAAAATAAAAATGAAAGAAATAAAGAAAAAAGCTACATAAACATGGAAAATACACAGAGAATCTGGATCCTGTATGTTACTGTGTTGTCTTTGAATTGTTGTCTTTGAATTGACTGCTGAGGAAGGAGCAACAGCTGCTAAAACATATTTGATTATAAATGCTGCTGAGCAAAGAGGTCAGGACATGATGGAGAGACCCACTGAACCAGCTTACCTGAGCTAATGGGAGCCCATGAACTGCAATCCAGCATAGGACCAAAACAGGCCCACTCAATGTGGGTGACAGTTGTATGACTAGGGCAGACTACAGGGACATTGGCCGTGGGACCAGAATTTATCTCTACTGCTTGTACTGGCCAAACAGTTTATAATTAATTTAACCTCTGTTTGTTTCTTTGGGACTGAATGGCTGTGGGACTGGGTGGGACAGAAACTTCTGTCTACACAGCTACTTATGATTCTATGTGTGTACAGAAATTAATAAAGATAGATTTCACAACTTCATCAAAATTAATTCAAAATGACACTTAAACTATTCATGTTTTGAAATTCCAGCTACTGATATTTCTTCCAGAGTGGCCCCAATGCTCTGGAGCCCTCCCTGCAAATGGAGGTGCTCTCCTGTAGAGCCTACCATGGCTGTACACCTCCTCATGCCCCCTTGTGATTTCAGGCAAACCAAGCCCCGATGATGCCCAATCACAAAATGTTGAAGAATAATTTCATGTCTGCTTCCTGCCACATCTATAATATCACAAGCTGTGGCATCTGTATTATTCACCTGTCCAACACAATGCAAACCCAAGATACCTCTACAGATCAGCAACTCATCTTGTCCCTTGGAACTGAGCTTCACTGAATCACACCATGGTGGCTGGCAGTAGCAGAAAGTTGAAGATATTCTTATCATGTCTTGCTGAAGGATGATGCCCATCACTTCCTTTCTACCCGTTTCTAAACTATCTGACACACGTGTTAAACAAGGCTGAAAGTGGAATGGAATATTCATAAGTTCTACAGCCCAGATCTTCAGTTTTCCAATCTGTTTTCTTATAGCACAACAAAAGCAATGCTTCCATGTGGACACTGGACAATGAGATTACAAGCACATAGTCTCCCAGGCCAGGATGGCAGATCCTCCCTTTTTCCAAGGACTCCACACTCAAGGAAGCTCAGAGGTCCAGAGCCACTGCTCATGTCATCACAGAGATCAACAGAACATCAGTCTGGCTTATGGGGCACCTGAGTCCATGCAGCCCTGATTCTGATACCTCAGTCAACCTACTCTTTCTGGACTGAGGACAGTGGCCCCCACATTCACCATGGACTGGCCTATGGACTTCAGCCCCTGCCCCCAGCAGAACAAGAGGAGAATCATGAAAAGAAACTGTAAGCAACCTCCCACTAGTGCTCCTAATGGCAAAGCCTCCCCAAATTTCCTCATTACTTAGGACCACCCAGCTGGGCTTCAGGACAATAGCAGCAATGCCACTGGGGGAGTAGAGACCAAATAAGTCAGACCACACAGTGCTTCCAATCTTGCCCTTCCACACTGTAGTCACAAAAGGCCCTAATCACTGATTTTTTTTCCAGACATAATTTTCTGCCTTTCCAGCATCTTGCGAGGTCCAAGCTGTCAGCCAGCCAGTTCCTCAGAGCCCAGAAAATACAACAGCAATCAGCCAACCCAGGACATGGTCAAGCATCTCAACTCCTCAACACCCACAAAGTCAGCATGAAGCAGTCATGAGAGACCTTATGGCACCACATTACCATCCATTAAGACTCCCTAAACTCCCCAAATATTTGTAATAAACTTAAGTTTGGAATGTAATTATTCAGCCATGGATAAGACTGTACTTCCATGTTCTAAAGGCAGGCATGTGAGGACAGGCCCTCAGGCACAAAGGGCCCCATGTGACCCATATGCGCGCATGCGTGGTTACATCCACATATGACTCAGCTAAACCCTTGAGCACACTTGTGAGTCATCCACCATCTGCGTCATCAGTGTGATGTAGTCTCGCCAACCCCCTGTGCGCATGTGCAGGGCAGCTTTTTAAAACTTGATGCACCACGCTGTCTGTCTGCACCTCGATCTCTAGGCCTGTGCACACTGCCCTCTAATAAACTCCTAAGTGGATTTGTTGGCATTCTGTGTCTCCTTCTCACTCGCACTAGGTAATTTTACCCTGTGTCTCTAAAAACAAAACAAAACACATCACCACCACCAACAAAAAGAATTAGGAAAAGCCAAGCAGTGGTGACATAATACTTGTAATCCTAGCACTTGGGATGCTGATGCAGGAGAATATCAGTGAGTTCAAGGCCTTCCTCATCTACTAACCAAGTTCCAAGACCATTACATACAGAAACCTGCCTCAAAAAACAAAACAAGACACAGAAACAAAAAAATTAGGAAAGTGCTCTTGAAACACCAAGAAACAACTAGATGGCACTTAATAGCAATCAAAGCTGAAATATAAAATGCAGAGAAAGTCTCTGATGAAATACAACCTGTTTTCATGGTCAAAGCTGTACAGCTAATAGAACTACAGGGAACATGTATCCATCTATCAAATTAAAAAAAACTAGAATCTCACATGATCATAAAAGATGAAAATCTTAGAGTTGACACCATCCAGCCTCAAGTGAGAAAACCTAGACACGATGCAGCAGGAACTCTTGCTATTCTCCAGTTCACCATATAAGGGGAAATTTTGTCCCTGCAGATTTTGGAACAACTCAAACCTCTTATCTTCTTTTCTTTTCTGTCATTCATTCATCCCCCTCAGAGGACATCTGGACATTTGAAAGGATTTGTTTTTCTTTCATTTAAGTAGAAGGTTCCTCAGACAAAACTCTGAAAACACTAAAATTGTTTCTACTCTGTTCAGTTCAGTTTGATTTTCTATCAAAAACTCCTGTCTGGCGTGTCTCTGTCTTTGGTGAGTTGCTGTCTGACCATCCTCAAAGAAGCCAAGAGAGAGCTGGCAGCCATCCATAACTCTAATCGCAGCAGAACCCCCCTCCATCTTCTGTCTTCTGAAGATACCAGGCACTCTCACAGGGTTCACAGAGGCAGGCAGCCACACAGGCAGTGTATGTGTGTGATATCGAGCATGTGTGTACTTCCTTTATGATAGGGCAATGGCACTATTAAATTGGGGTAGGTCTCAGGAGCACACAAACCCAAATCTTTGTGGGGGAGTGAGCAAGGGAACCAGACTCCTAGCTGTAGCCTTGGAACCAGTTCTGGAACTCCCACATGCTGATATTAAAGGAATGTGCTACCACCACACCACCCAACAGGATCTCTCCTCTTCTCTGCAGGTGGGCATCAGCTTGACTGACTGACATGGCACAACCCAAGACAGGAACAAATGTGCAAACAACACTGTGGGCTTCCCAGCTCCTCTGTGCCCACCACATAGGTGCCCTCCCTCCACCTCTCTGCTTTACAACAAGGTGCTAGGTCTCCATTGAGAATCGCCAGGACGTGTCCCATTTTCTACCTCACTGTGTCTGATGGCTCTCTGAACCTTGGTAAGACCAAGGAAGGCTTCCCGTGCAGCCTGTGAAGGACAAGACTTTCCATTTCAATCCCATGATCCCTTCCTGTATAAGTCATGTACACCTCCCCCCACCAGCCAGCACTGTCCTTCCACGTTTCTTAGTTAGTTGATTTACATTAGCAAGAGTCTTGCTTTTGAGTTTGGCATAAATTTCCAGCCAATCTGGGGCAAGTCTGTCTTTAGATTAGAAACCAGTCCTGAACCACGGTGCTGAGTCCCATCTGCTCACCTGGTCCCGTCACTCAGACCTCACCAGCCAATGAGAGCCTCCAACAGACCCGCCAGGCAGATGGGAGGGCTCTTCCCTGAGCCGACTTCCTTTTCGGTTCAGCTCCCTCAAGCACTGCGTCTGGGGCTCTTCTGTGGGCAGAGAGTCTGTCAGCTTGGCGGCTGCACCATGGTGAGTTGCTCTACACAGACGGGAGGAGTGGCAGGCTTGGCGAGCGAGGGGCCGCTGTCCCTAAACTAGGCGGAGTGGCCGCTGAGGTTCGAGGCCCCTGTGGTGGGTGGGAGCCAGCGGACAGACAGAGCATCTGCAGCCACAGATGTTGGTGTCTGTCGTGTTTATATCGTCACATGTGGAGTGAGATCACCACATTCGCCAAACACGGAGACTCCTGGTCTCTCCTGGGTCTTCAGAAGTTCTGCACTTTTAACATTTAGGTTTGGGATCCATCTGTAGTTAATTTCGTGTGACTTGTAAATGGTTCATCACGTGTAGAGTAACGCTCCACTACTAAACTGTGATGTAGACACGTATAGTTGATAATAGAATTAATGCTATAAGGATTTACTGGTTCTTAGGAGAGATAGAGTCACACAAAGTAGAATTTAAGTGAGGGAGGGCTGCATCCCAAATATCCGAAGATGAGTAGCATGCACACCATGCCTGTTAGAGATTAGTATCATGAGGTGCAAATGTTCAGCAGGATTAATCAGCTGTTAAGGTACATTCCTATAACAAATGAGACAACCATGATTTACAACCAGCCAAAAGACCCACTTCTCCATCAAAGTCCTCTGACCTGCTGCTCTGGGGCCATTACGGGGTCACAACCTTGTGTTCCAGGAGAGTATAACAATTCTAGAACACATGGATTTTTCAGCTCTTAGGAAAGCAGTTGTGACTCCGTGTCCCCTGTGCTGACTGAGGTGGACTTGAATCCTGTCTGCAGCCCCACAGGGCATTGCCCTTGCTATCCTGGCTAACCACCATACATTCTTGGATTACAAGTATGCTGCACCACCGAGCTCTAAAATTACCAGTTTGAGCCACACAGTGGGACTGTCCATTGCAGTAAAATAAATGAATTTGCATGTGGAGCCTGGCTTCTCCCTTCAGACCAGAAGAGTAGGAACAGTGTACCATGTTTGAGGGGGTAAACCCACTGGAGCCTGGCGGTGGTGCCGCACGCCTTTAATCCCAGCACTCGGGAGACAGAGACAGGCAGATCTTTGTGAGTTTGAGGCCAGCCTGGTCTACAAGAGCTAGTTCCAGGATAGGCTCTAAAGCTACAGAGAAATCCTGTCTCGAAAAAACCAACAAAAAAAAAAAATACACTGGAAAATATCCAGGTCTTAGGCTGAAGTTTAAGGCCGTGGGCTTAAGGGTTGTCCATAACAAAGAAGGACACAGTGATGGGGCACAGTGAGTGACGTTCTGTGTAATTTCCCATCATACATTAATTCCTTCCTTGTGAATGAAGACAGACACTGGTGGCTGTACAGTTCAGGGAGCAGAGCTTGAACTCCTCAGTATTTAGTTTCCTATTAGTGAACTCTCCCATGCAGATATGTGCAATCCTGGTTGACACAGTGAATCAGCTCAGATGTTTGAGACACAGGCCATTGGCTGTAACTCCATGTGTCAGCTTACAGCACTCAGCAGCTAACGTTTTACATGGGACAAAGTCATGCATTGTCTTATTAATGGCATTCTCCCTACCAGAGAAGTGCCTACTCTGTTTCAAAGTCAGTGTAACTAAGAGTTCAATCATTTTCATCATTTTAAGAAATCAATTATTGGTTATCATATTTTAGATTTCATTTTCTTCAATGGCATAAGCGCTATAATCACTTTGTTTCTATTTTCCAATGTTTCCCAGTTTTTGAATTTCATTGTATTTTTAAGTGCTGTTTATTTATTCATCTATTTATTTATATCAGTTTATAGCTGTGATTCTCAACCTGGTGGGGCATGATTCTTTTGGGGGATCAAATGAACCTATCACAGCACGGGCTTAAAATCATCAGAAAGTAGAGATATTTATATTATAATTAATAACAGTAGCAAAAAATAGTTATGAAGTAGTATAAATAATTTTATAGGTGGGGAGATCACTACATCAAGAGTAATTGTATTAAAGAGGCACAGCACTAGGAAGATTGAGAACAACTGATTTATATTAATGTCTCCTATAGCTCATGTTTGCATCATACTATGTAACTGAGAACTGCTGTGTCACCTAATCCTGCCTCTGCGACCTCTTGCTGGAAAAACAGTCCTGCAACTCCTACCAGGCTGGACTTTGACTGGTCTGTGTGAAGGAGAAATAGATCAGTGAATGAGTATCCTCCAATTTCTGTAGATTTCATTGTGAATTTACCAGTGAAGTGGGAGCTGTGTAAGAATTGAGTTCACTAACTGTAAAGCCAGTGTAGTCACAACAGACAAAGGATGGGTAAGTAGGAGGGTAAAAGCTTTCTTGCTGTGACTGTAATTGACATTTGCTGTGAGTAGTGAGGTGATCAATTTTAGATGTTCCATAAATGTCCTGTCTGGCCATTTCATGGGTCCACAGACCACACACAGGACCCGGTGCCTTGGAGGAGGAACAGGAAGTGCTCTGGGAGAATGCAAGACTTTATTAAACTACAAATTTCCCAGATTAGGTTCTTTTCTGCCTATAATGTGGAAGGACAAACCTGGAAGATCTTTGCTTTTGGAGACATTCTATCTCTGCTCACCCAGTGGGGTAACTGCTAATGTCTTGAAGCCCAGCTGGGTGGTCCTAGAGGTACTTTGGTTGGCAATTAGAAGCACCAGAGGTAGTTGACAAGTTCTTTCCAGGACTCTCTTGTTTTGCTCTCAGGAGCTGTAAGGAGGACCACAAGCCATGCCATGGTGAATGTAGGAGTGACTGTCCCCAGACCAGGAAGAGCAGGTTGGCTGAGCTGTCAGAGCTGCTTGGACTGGGTTGAAGCATGAGTCAGATAGGTTCTATTGTTCTTCGTGGTGACCTTTGATGTGGGAGGATTAATACAGACAGATGGGTATAAGTTAACACAACTTTAATGAAAATAGCACACTCACGCAACCA
>CADCXT010003069.1:0-37500 GCA_902806775.1 Microtus agrestis
TTTCTATGAAATATATTCTTAAATTTCGTATTAAGTGAGATTATATAGCATTTTCTTAACCTAGTGTGTTTCTCTTATATTTTCTTTCAGTTATACCCACTTTGTTGCATGTAACATATTTTCAATGTTATACAGTAATTCCTTATGTATAAATGCCACATTTTATTCATTCATCTATTTATAGCCTGCCTGCTTTCATATCTTGACTATTTGTAAATAATCATGTATTAGCATAAAAGTGTTGATATCTTTGCCTGGCGGTGGTGGCACATGCCTTTAATCCCAGCACTCAAGAAGCAGAGGCAGGCAGATCTCTGGGAGTTCGAGGCCAGCCTGGTCTACAAGAGCTAGTTCTGGGACAGGCACCATGGCTACAGAGAAATCCTATCTCGAAAAACAACAACAACAAAAAAGTGTTGATCTTTTTGTATCATACTGATCTCAGTCATTTGAATATATACTCAAGATTGAAGTCACTTTTATTTTGAGCTTTTTGAGGAAACTGTTTTCAAAAGTGACTTACTGATTTACATTCCAGCAGTGTGCACACATTCCTTACCTGGATGAGTTCTGTGTGCTGACTTTGCACTGAGGGATGCTAAGGCATTTCTGTGGACAGGTCAGAGAACACAGGGTTGGGCTTGACTTAACCTATGATGTCCAGAAGTTCTCACTGGCTTTGATGGAAGACTCAGCTGTCAGATTACCAGTGATTTTCCTAAGATGCATCTGAAGTTTTTGCAATTGAGCTTTTCCAGCTACAGTGATATTTACAACAAACAAAAACAAATCAGAAAGCCATTTCTTAAGTTTGGATCACACTCATTAAAATCAAGAGCATGGGTGGAGATGCAATGATTTCCTACAAATACATTACGAAGGAAACGTCTGAGATAAACCCTCTTTTATTAGTTTCCAGCCAGTTGAGCCTTAAAGCATTTCAGTAAGAAATTTAAAAACAACGTTTTTATTAGCAAATATATTTTTGTTTTACAAGAAACTGAAAAAAATAGTACAGATTCCTTGTGTACATGTTATCAAACTTCCCCAGTGATAAGATCTTAAGGAACTATAGTACATTATCAAAAGCAGGAAGTTAAAAGTGATATAATGCAATGAACTAGTCTGCAAAGCTTATTTATATTTCATCATTTTTGGCAAATATTCATGTGTGTGTATTTTATCACATACATACATTTGTTCAAAAAATATCACAATCAATTTGGAAATCCTTCATCATCACACACGTTCTCTTGTGCTATACCATTAAATCAGAACCCACCCTAGTCTATAGAACTTTGATAACTTTTCATATGTTTTGTTTTGAGTACACCATATAAATAGAATGAAATAATATACAGTCTTTATATATGGACCATTTTCACTTATCTAGTTTCTCTGGCACATATATTTTGTTCCCTGTATCAATACTTGGTTAAGTTTTTATTGCTAAATATGGTACCAGCATGGGAATATTATAAGGCTTGTTTATATAATTACTTATTAATTCACTAAAGTATTTGAATTTTTCCATTCTTTTTAAGGGGGAGAATATTACAGCTAAATGGCAGTGACCATTTATTTACAAGTTTCTTATGGATATGGTTTTATTTTTCTTTGGCCTACTTAGAAGTAGATTTTCTAGGCTTTATTGTACATGTATTGTTAGTTTGGCTAAAATCTGTTAAACATCTTTACAAGGCAGTTGTACATTTTTCCTAAGAAAATTAATCTGTGAGAGAAACACTTGGTCTGACTCTGTTAGCATTTGCTGTTACAAATATTTTTTTGTTTTATACATACTATTAAGTACAATATTCTAATTCATTATAGTTTAAGTTATATTTCTCTAATAGTAGCAATCTTTCTGTCAGTCTGTCTTTCTGTCCCTCATGTGTGTAAATATATGTGTGTTTTCATTTTCCATTTTGGAAAAATTCCTTTTCATTTTCTTTCATCATTTTCTAGTTACATTGTTTTCTTATTGTTTAAGAGCTTTCTTTAATATGTAAAATGAATACAAATCACTTAGATTTGAAGCTTTGAAGCATTTTCTTCAAACTTGTACCATTACATCTTCTTAACCTACTCTTTAATAGAACGGAGTTTTCAAATTTCATGAAGTCAAATTTAGTTATTTCATGTTTCTTTCTATATTATCATTGTTGTGTCATATCTTTGAGCAATTAATCAACATATTTTGAAGTGCCCCCCTGTACTTTATACTATTATATTTAGAAGTTGAAGTATGGGTCATTTTGTGTTTATTTTAACATAGTTTTTAACAATAGAATAAGTATCTTTATTTTTCTACGGATATGTAGTTGTTAAAATATCATTGATTGAAGGGCTATATTTTTTCATTAAATTTTTCTTTTCTGTAAAAAACAGGGAATTGTGAATATTTATGTTGACCTATTCTTTTCATTTTAGTTTACTTAATCCATTTTTAAAGCTCTTCCAACTATACCATGCTGTCTTGATTCCAGTGGAAATCTCAACTGGGTACAGTGGAGCAAGCTTATAATCACAGCTGTTTGGCAGGTTGAGGCAAAAGACTATGAGTTCAAGGTCTACCCAGATTATAGAACAAGTTCAAAGCCAGCCTGATTTACTTACTGAAAATCTTTCTCAAATTTTAAATGAAAAGGAAGCCACAAAGTCATATACAGTGACTGTTCTCACTTTTGCCTTTCATAATTACCTAGTTGTTTTAGTTTCTTTGCTTTATGATGCAACTTTTTAAATAAGGAACTCCATATCCTACAAAAATATCTTCTGGGATTTGGGAATACTGTTAAACTATATACCAGTATGGAGAAGAGTTGTAGCTTGATTCTCTGTTCTGATAAAACACTAATCAAAACAAGTTGGGAAGAAAAGTGTTAATTTTGTCTTAGAACTCTCAGGTCAAACTTCTGAACTGAAAGAAATAAGGACAGGAACTCAGGTCAAAAATCTGGAGTCGGAAACTGGGACAGAGGCCATGGAGGAATGCTGCTTACTGCCTTCTACTCATGGCTTGCTCGGTTTGCTTTGCTAAATAACCCAGGACCACTTGCACAAGGGTGACACCACCTAAAGTCGCTAGACATTCTCTCATCAATCATTAATCAAGAAAATGCCTCACAGACTTGCCTATATGCCAATCTAATGAAAACGCTTTCTCAATTGAGGTTCCCTCTTCTTGGATGAATGTAATTTGTGTCAAGTTGACAAATTCAAACAAGAACTTGTCTAAATGTTTAAATATAATTTTTAATGTTTTTGAGAATCTCATACACGAATACACTATGTTTGTATCAGCCTCCTCTCCCTTCCCCATCTCTAAATTCACCACTCTAAACTCTCAGAACAAAACCTCTTCTATAATTGTTATTGTTATATGTAATATGTATATTTTATACAATATATGGTACATACATGTATATCATTTTCATAACATATATAGATATAAATATATTGTATTGTTTGTAAATACAAGTGGTTAGGGATGGCCACTTGAGATTGGATACCCTATAGTCTTTATAATCTACCAGTCAATAACACATTACATTTTTAATATAAGCCTGCAATTGTCATCAACATTTTGTGACTCTCAATATATAGTTCCTGTATATGTTTTGTTAATTTATCCCCAACTATGAATACATTTTTCAGCTGTTAAAAATGTATTATTCTTATGTCTATGAGTTTTTTTGTGGATTCATTCATTTTTATACATGATAATCATTGTTTTAAAATACATAACATGTCTTTTTGGCCTTTCAATTTGCCTTTTATTTCTTCTTTTCTTTGTCTTATTATGGTGGCTAGAACTTCCAGTATCATTTTTGAATGATAACACTATTTGTTGTTGATTTTTTTGAGTGGTTTCTGAATATTTCTAGTTTTTGAGAGGTTTTACCTTTTCTTCATTAGTTTGTATGTTCCTGTGATTTTCTTTGCTCAACATATTAATGATATTGATTACAATGTTTTGTATAAAAATATCAAGCCAGTCTTTTGCTCATACAGTATGTTATATCTGATCCTTTTGTATAGTTTTTTAATATGGCACTTTGTTTTTTCCCCATCATGACATCATATTTTATTCATCTAGTTCTATTGATGGGTTCGTCATTTATTCATGTTTTTACTCTTATGAGTGGTCTTGATATGAACATTTTTGTATGAATTTTTGTCATTACTGTTGTTTTAATTTCCCTCAGTTGTAATGCATAAAGACAGAATGCTTGGGTCATATGGTAATTTTATATGTAAAACCTTGAGGCACTTTCAATCTGTTTTACAAAGCCGCACTACATTCATGATCTAACCAGAAACACATGAAGACTCTAACTGCTATTTAAGTCCTCTAATATTTCATTTCTGATTTTTAATTTTAATCATTCTAATGGGTATGAATCGTCAGCCCAAGACTTTCACTTTCATTTCTTAATCAAGAAGGACAGGTTTCCTGGACTTATGTAGCCATTTTACAATTATATTTACATTATCTAATGTACTCTAGCCAGATATTTGTTCGTCAAACCTTCTCAGCACAGTGCACTTTCTGAATTACTTAACATCCGTCTAAACTTTCGTCAGCTGTGGTACAAGAACTGGTATATTATCATGTTTCCTTGGACTTTAACTTTTGAGCCAAAAGGATAACCAAGGTCACTAATAAATGTTCTTCCCACTGAGAGGATTAGATTTGTTATAGTCTTCCAAGAGGTCTCAGGAAGGTGCTATAATGTTGCCATTGTCCACCTTTCTTTGTGTTTCCATACCACACAGAACCATTTGCAAATATACCAGAATTTATGTTTTTGGTCAACAGGCACTTAAATGCATAATAGTCATGACTGTGTCCTTTGATTTACAAATTTATGGCTTCAAACATCCAGGATACCTAGTTTAAGATGGCCAGCAAAGCTAGAGGGTTGAGTGTCTACAAAGGCCTACGCATAACTCAAAAGTATATCTCAAATAGCAGCATTTACCTGAAGATATTGACAGTTTCTCCCCCAAAATTATAATTTGCACTGTGATTTGTCTGTAAGGGGCTTAAAAAATCTCCTTATATATAGTATTGTCACCTTTCAATACCACAAATATTTCTGCAGCATTGCAACCTTGACTTGCTGCAGGGCTGTGACATGAATGTCAAAAGAAAATTAGTAGTTTGTGGATCATTTAATATATATATTTTCTTAGTTTGAGGTTCTATAAAACAAAAAACACTATAAGCTGAACAGCTTGTAGTTATAAATTAAGAAGTAAAATATCAAGGTACTTTGACATATAGTGTTCACTGCCTGTTATTCTAGCACATACTTGGTAGAGTCTTCATACATCTTTACTTGGGGGAGGGAACATGGCATGTCTCTGAGAACCATTTTACAAAGTCACCAGTTCCATTTATAAAGGTTTCTCTTAGCCACTTCCCCCCACCAAATCCCTCATCATATTGGTGAGGAGGTTCTAACATGTAGATGTTAGGGGACCAACAACATTTAAAAAATAGCAAAGCCAGAGTAGTTCACCTAGATGTGTATATACTGCCTTCTAAAGAGGACCCTATCTACCATCTTTATAGGGTTATTTCAGCCTATTCTGTACTATCTGACAGAAATTTCACAGATCTAGAAGATTTGTGATTTATACATTGTGTCTTATTTGTTGACACATACTAAGGCTGTAATGGTGTTCTTGGTTTAGAAGCACGAGGGCTTATGGCAGCAAGTCTAGAAGAGAATCAGAGGCAATTATCATAAAGGATGCTGTTACAAGTTAATAGACAAAGGGACAGTAAAATCTCTAGGCAGAGTTCAGAGGCCTGTTTTGACTAGAGAGAACATAGAGCAATTGAGATGTTTAGTATTGCCAGAATCACTTGGATTTGCTGATATGTTTCCATTCCAGTTTTTATTATCTATGTGTTTCTAGTCAATGCTCTTCTTTAAGAAAAGTATTTATGCAATTGAAAACTTAATATGTGTTATAATTCAGTCAGTTAAAAGATGACATTTATTTTGGTTGAACTAAATTGACCCTATGACTATAGATAAGTGTTTTTTTTAAATAGGAAATAAAAATGCTTATAGGTTATCAACATGAAGCTTCAGATTTAAATTTGAAATCATGGGCTTGTTATTTTCTTTTCTCACTTCTTCTTGCATATTGAGGAGTAAGGAGTCAATCTCACTCTATTCTACAGTTTTATATATTTGAACATCTTAAGTATAAAATGATAAAATAGATGGCATTCTATAACTTTATCTTCTTTTAGATTGGTTAGAAAATTTCAATGTCAATATTTTGAGTACCTCTATTGCCAAATCATGTCTTCAGCTATCATGGCCTCTTCACCATACACAATAGCCATTGATGCATTTAGTTCTAAACAGATTAGTGTACATCAAATTCATAAAAGTCCAGGATAGTTTCCAAAATTCATCCTTAAGATGGTACTTTTTAAAAAGTACTCACATGACTCATATTAGAATCAGTCAACATCCAATTTGTGGAACAGAATTAGTAGTGGGTATAAATTAAGAGATAGATTGCAAGGAATTGCTTATACAATCATAGGTGCTGACTGGTCAAGGCAGAAATTCTTAAGTCAGATTGTTCTCTGTGAAGAAGAAGGATGAAATGCATAGGCTCAAGCTGCTATCTGCAGGTTTCTTTGTGGAAGACTCTACTCCTACAGTTTCTAACTAGTCGAGTTGTGTCTACTCAGATTATCTAAATGTTTACCCTTAGAGTCAAGTGAGTATGAAATTTAGTCAGATCATGGAAATGTCTTCAAATATTAAAGCCCCGTGACATGCCCAATATCTAGAAGCACTCTCGTGTACTGAGATTTTAGGATAAAAACCAGAGCTCTGGCAGCCCCAACAAGCTTGGTTGGTTGGTTACACAGTTTGATTAAAAAGATAAGTGATGGCAAAAAGCAAAAAAGAGAAGTTATTATCCAACATGGACACAGTCTGAAGAGGAATAAGTAAAGAAGGCCAAGGGCTCCAAGTCCAGGTTTGCAGAACTGTTGTGAGCTTTAGGCTTAAACAGAACAATAATCAGGGGCATGAAGTATAATTACGCAGCCCTTGTAGATATAAAACAAATGACCTAGTCCCTTGCCATCATCTAATGCAAAGCAGAAAGACAGATATAAATTATGACACAGGTTTGAGGTTCATCTTGTTTTTAGTAACCCATGGGTACAAGGAAAGTCATTGATTTTTTAGAATGAGCATTTTTCAAGTAGTTGCTATACACATAGTTTTGTCTAAGGTAGGGTTCCATTCTTGTGAGGAGCAAAGATGAGGAGAAATCATGAGGACAAGAAGAGGGTATTGGTGTTAATGGCCCCCATGGAAGTAGAGCCACTGCCCACTTCCCTTCTGCCTACTTCCCCCAAACAATACCATCTACTCACCACCTAGTGGTGGAAGCAATAAATACATGAAAAATGTTCAAGATTTTTTTAGCCAGCAAAGAAACATAAGTAAAAACTACATTGACATTCTGTTTTTAAAACACATAGAATAACTACCAGCAAGTAAAAATACTGTTATTATGAATATAGTGGTTTAAAGGAGATTTTTGCCCCTGTAGGCTCAGATATTTGAAGACTTGGTCACCAGTTGGTGACACTGTTTGTGGAAGTTATGGAAATCTTTAGGATGTATGACCTTGTTGGAGGAAATATGTCATTGAAGATGAGATTTGATGTTTATAGCCTTACTGAACTTCCTGTGAACTCTCTTGTTCAGAGTTCATTTTGGAGTTTTAAGATAAGATCTTTCAGCTTCCTGTTCCAACTGCCTACTGTCATGTCTCTCCTTGCTCTCCTTATTCTCACCCCAGAACTGTAAGCTAAAGAAATTTTTTTCTTCCATGAGATGTTCTTGATCATGGCACTTTATCTCAGAAACAGGAAAGTAACAAATACAGCATGAGAGAAAGGAACACTTATGTACTGGTGATTACAATGTCAATTAGTAAATTATTCTAGCTGTTATGAAAATCAGTATAAAGGGTCTTCAAAAACCTAAAAATGAAACTTCTATGTGATATTGAAATACCACTTAGGTATGTTGTAGTAGGAGGCTGCTTGTTTGTTCCAGGCTGCTCAGCCCTGAAATAATCAACAGGTACTATATTATTTGCCATGCTATTTGGTCAGTAGCTTAAGTGTATTTCTGAATAATTCTTTTTTTATTGATTTTATTGAGCTATACATTTTTTTCTGCTCTCTTCCCTTCCTTTCCCCTCCTGTTTATCTCTCTATCATGGTCCCCATGTCCCAGTTTACTCAGGAGATCTTGTCTTTTTCTACTTCCCATGTAAATTCCCATGTTAGTTTCTCTTAGGGTCCTCAATGTTGTCTAGGATCCCTGGGATTGTGACTTGTAGGTTGTTTTTCTTTTCTTTATATTTAAAATCCACTCATGGGTGAGTAAATATGATAATTATCTTTCTGGGTCTGTGTTACCTCACTCAATATTATGATTTGCTGGCAAACGGATGGAGTTGGCTAACTTTTATATCCTAAACTAACCCATCTCTATGGCGGTGGCTTACTGGATAAAGTTCCACTCCTTGCATCTATCTTTGGCAGGGCTACTGACTTTGCCTTCTTTCTCCTGGGATTCAGTTTAGTTTTCCCCACCTACCTCTGTTCTGCTCTGCCATAGGCCCAAAACAGTTTCTTAATTAATCATAGTATAAAGAGGGGAATCCCACATAAGTATGTTTCCAAGGAATTTAAAGATACCAAACTATCCATATTTATTTAGTCACTATTCACAGTAAGCTATACATGGAATCAGCAAGGTATCCATCAACAGCTGAATAGGTAAACAAAGTGTGATATGTATATATCATAGGGATAGTTGTCATTCATGAGGAAGAAAATGATTTCCTTTGAAGGAAAGTGAAAAAGGAGGATATTCCTTTAGACAAAATAAGCCAGACTAAGAAACAAGACTATCACATTTCTTCCCATGAATAAAACATTTAGCAATATATATATATATATTTGAAGGAATAAAGCAGATTATTTGGGGGTTGTGCTGACCAGTGGTAAAGAGGAATGAGGAGAGAAGGAAGAGAGAATGGGGATAATAAGCAAATAAACTATGTACATGCATGAAAATATCAATAACAAAAACTACTCTTTTATAATGTCTATGTTCTAGAAGAGATAATTGCAGCTTCTTATTTTATAGTACTATGTACAATTGAAAAGATAAAGGATCATCTTAAAAGCTTATATAGTAGGAGTGTGTGTGTTTGTGTGTGTGTGAGAGAGAGACAGAGACAGACACAGAGACAGAGATAGATTTAATAACAAGGACCATTGCTGTAGGAGCACATTCTGCTCCTTCAACCAATAACCTTTAAGATAGCAGCCCACTTGGGTGAGGTCTCATATACTGTAAAAGTGCAGCCACTCTCTCTTGCTTCTGCCTCCAAGTTACAGCTGCTAGACTTTGTTCTTGTTCGTATAGAGGACTATTATCTAGGAAAGTGATCTGTAAGTTTTCCCCTTAAATAAATAACCCTTTTATTATGCATAATTTTGAACTGCTGTGGGATTTTTTTGTAACTTCCATTCATCATCTTGAACCCAAACAGGGACTTGAACCCTGGACCCTATTCCCAAATATTGTTTGTTTACATTTAAAGGGAGATAATATATAGAGATGAATAATTTGCATTGGTATGGATCTCGGTTTATTGATACAAATTTAAGGTCAATTTTGTTATACATATATGTATTTCTGATCTTGATTAAGGTATTGTGTCTGTGGAGCTCATTTAAAAATTTAGTGTATAATTAAGAAATATAAGTTAATAAATACTCATCTATAATAGTCAAGCTTGTAGTCATGTTAGTTATATTTTCTAGATATATAGAGATATATTGCAGTTTGGTAGGTATTCTTCAAATCTTTCAGAGACCTTCAGAATATGGCATTTAAATGTTTTAAAAATTTTGGTCTTTTCATGGCAATAAGACACTTCTGCTCCTGGCATCACCAATTATTTCAAGAGGATGATGGACACCATAAAAGCTCCTAATGGAGTTTGTTAGCCATTTGGGCAAGAAACTGCTATTTCCTGGACTGCTTAACTGGACTTGCAGAACCTGCAGAGAAATGACTTCTGAACTTGCTTAAAGGTGAGACGATCCTTCGGGGTTCCTGCTTCATGAAAGAGTCTGAGAGACAGGATACAGAAGAATGTGACTGGCAAACTGCCAATGTGGACATAACTGCCATTGAAATTTCTTGCTTCATGGAAAAGTCTGCTGGATACTATGGGCCCATAGGCTGAAGATGGATGCCCCAATAGTACAAATGAACTTTGGGTGACTTTCCAGGCAGTGAGATGTCTCTGTCAATTCTAGAGTTTTGGAAGTTGCTTATAATTCACTTACTGTTTTCTTAAGTAATATTACATCCTTCTGGAGTCTTTGGTTGAAGTATTTATAGTTGTAGTTTTCCTTGGTTATGATAAAATATAAAATATATATAAATATTGTAACTGTAATTCTTGTTTGATACCTGTTTTGTTATATGTAATTTTACTATATTGAAGTTAAAGCCTTTCTTTTTATTTAAACAGAAAATGGGTTTGATGTGGGAGTCCCCTCTTTGTGCTGTGATTATCATTAATGAATAAAGAAACTGCCTTGGAAATCAAAACTAAGGATGTGTGAGATGTATCATAGAGAAATCTATTACAATGTAAACTCATAAAAACAAAAGTAAAGACAAGCCCAGGCAGCAGCGGTGGACCGGGCTCAGGCTCAGGCCCAGGTGGCAGCGGTGGACCGGGCTCAGGCTCAAGCTCAGGCGGCAGCGGCGGTCCGGGCTCAGGCCCAGGCGGCAGCGGCAGACCAGGCTCAGGCTCAGGCCCAGGCGGCAGCGGCGGACCGGGCTCAGGCTCAAGCTCAGGCGGCAGCCGCGGTCCGGGCTCAGGCCCAGGCGGCAGCGGCGGACCGGGCTCAAGCCCAGGCGGCAGCGGCGGACCAGGCTCAAGCCCAGGCCCAGGCAGAAGCGGCGGACCGGGCTCAGGCTCAGGCCCAGGAGGCAGCGGCGGACCGGGCTCAGGCTCAGGCCCAGGTGGCAGCGGAGGACCGGGCTCAGGCCCAGACAGCAGCAGCGGTCCAGGCTCAGACCCAGGCGGCAGCAGCAGACCAGCTTAGGTGGCGGCAGACCTGAGGGGACCTGAACGGCAGTGGACGACTTGTTGGCTACCGTGGCGGCAGGGACGGCGGGGACAGGTGATCAACACCAAGAGCAGATCTACCCACTACATAAAGCAAAGAGGTAGGCCTATGATTGGTGAGGTCCCTGACAAAGGAGGAGCGGGGTACTGTTCCTGAACACCCTTCTGAGGGGTGAGAGGGATATTGGCCCCGGCAGGAGCCAGGAAACAGAGCGAGGGCATTCTGTAAGAGGAGCCGCTGGCCAGCAGGGAAACCTGATCCGGTTTTAAAAGACACATTAGATAGCTTTGATAGGAGGAGATGGGCAGGCGTCAATGTAAGAATTCACCCAATAATCGGAAAAACAACATGAAAACACCAGAACCCAATGATCTTACAACAGAAGGACTTGAACACCCTAATACAGAAGAAGTGGAAAAAATTGACTTTATGAAAGCAATAGAGTCTCTTAAACAACATGTAAAAAGTACCCTTATAGAAATAGAGGAGAAGTACGACAAAAAGTTCGAAGAAATGAGTAAAAAGTTTGAAGAATTGAGTAAATACGTACATGAGACCCTGGGAAACCAAGAAAAAACGAACAAACAGGTAATGGAAACAGTCCAAGAATTGAAAACTGAAATGGAAGCAAGGAAGAAAACACAAACTGAGGACCAGCTGGATATGGAAAATCTAGGTCAGCAAGCAGAGCCTACAGAAACAAGTATAACCAATAGAATACAAGAGATAGAAGAAAGAATCTCAGATTCTGAGGACACCATAGAGAAAATAAATGCACTGATCAAAGAAAACAGCAAAGCCAACAAATTCTCATCACAAAACATGCAGGAAATATGGGACACAATAAAAAGACCAAACATAAGAATAATAGGAATAGAAGAAGGAGAAGAGTCACAGCTCAAAGGCCCAGAAAATATTTTTAACAAAATTATGGAAGAAAACTGTCCCAACATAAAGAAAGATATTCCTTTGAATATTCAAGAAGCATACAGAACACCAAACAGACTGGATCAAAGAAAAACATCCCCTCGCCATATAATAATCAAAACACAGAATATACAGGTTAAAGAAAGAATATTAAGAGCTGCAAAGGAAAAAGGCCAAGTAACTTACAAAGGTAAACCGATCAGACTTACACCCGACTTCTCTATGGAAACGATGAAAGCCAGAAGATCCTGGATAGAGGTACTTCAAAAACTAAGAGACCATGGATGCAGACCCAAACTTCTATACCCAGCCAAGCTAGTGTTCACTATCAATGGAGAAAACAAGACATTCCAGGATAAGAACAAATTTAAACAATACGTAGCCACAAATCCTGCGCTACAGAAGGTAATAGAAGGAAAATCGCAACCCAAGGAATCCAACACTGCCAACTCTGACTACAATAACTAAAGCATATAGCAAACCTTCACCAGCACAACTCAAAGAAGGGACACACACAAACTCTACTACCAAAAACAATAAGAATAACCGGAGTAAACAACCACTGGTCATTAATATCACTTAATATTAATGGTCTCAATTCACCTATAAAAAGGCACAGGCTAAGAGATTGGATACGAAAACAGGATCCAACATTCTGCTGTTTGCAAGAAACACATCTCAACCACAAAGACAGGCATCTTCTCAGAGTAAAAGGTTGGGAAAAGGTCTTTCAAGCAAATGGTCCTAACAAAAAAGCAAGTGTGGCCATACTAATTTCCAACAAAACTGACTTCAAACTAAAATCAATCAGAAGAGATCGAGATGGACACTTTATACTCATAACAGGAACAATTCATCAGGATGACATCTCAATCCTGAATATCTATGCCCCTAATATAAAAGCACCCACTTATGTAAAAGAAATATTACTAGAACTCAAGGCAGACATCAAACCACACACACTAGTAGTAGGAGACTTCAACACACCTCTCTCTCCAATGGACAGGTCAATCAGATAGAAACCGAATAGAGAATTAAGAGAATTATTGGAGGTAATGAAGCAAATGGACTTAACAGAAATCTATAGAACACTCCACCCAAATAGGAAAGAATATACCTTCTTCTCTGCAGCTCATGGAACCTTCTCAAAAATTGACCATATACTCGGAAACAAAGGAAGCCTCCACAGATACAAAAGAATATCAGTGTCCACCTGTGTCTTATCAGATCACCACGGATTAAAATTAGAAGGCAATAACAATGCTACCCCCAGAAAGCAAACAAACTCATGGAAACTGAACAATCAACTACTGAACCACACCTGGGTCAAGGAAGAAATTAAGAAATTAAAGTCTTCCTTGAATTTAATGAAAATAAAGAGACAACATACTCAAACCTATGGGACACGATGAAAGCAGTGCTAAGAGGAAAGTTCATAGCACAAAGTGCTCACTTAAAGAAAACGGAGAAAGCATACATTGGGGACTTAACATCACACCTGAAAGCTTTAGAAAAAAAAAGAAGCAGACGCGCCCAGGAGGAGTAGAAGACTGGAAATAATCAAACTGAGGGCGGAAATCAACAAAATAGAAACACAAAAAACAGTCCAAAAAATCAATGAAACAAAAAGTTGGTTCTTGGAGAAAATCAACAAGATCGACAAACCCCTATCCAAACTAATTAAACAACAGAGAGAGAACACGCAAATAAATAAAATCAGAAATGAAAAGGGGGACATGACCACAGACACAGAGGAAATTCAGAGAATCATTAGATCTTACTACAAAAGCCTGTATGCCACAAAACTGGAAAATGCAAAAGAAATGGACATTTTTTTAAATAAGTACCATATACCAAAGCTAAACCAAGACCAGGTGAACGAACTAAATAGACCTGTTAGTCGCGACGAACTAGAAACTGTCATCAAAAATCTCCCCTCCAAAAAAAGCCCAGGACCAGATGGTTTCAATGCAGAATTCTACCAGAACTTCCAAGAAGAGCTAATACCTATACTCCTTAAAGTATTTCACAATATTGAAACAGAAAAGTCTTTGCCAAATTCCTTTTATGAAGCTACAGTTACCCTGATACCAAAATCACACAAAGACCCAACCAGGAAAGAGAATTACAGGCCTATCTCACTCATGAATATCGACGCAAAAATTCTCAATAAAATACTAGCAAACCGAATTCAAGAACACATCAGAAAAATTATCCATTATGATCAAGTAGGCTTCATCCCAGAGATGCAGGGCTGGTTCAACATACGCAAATCTATCAATGTAATCCACCATATAAATAGACTGAAAGAAAAAAACCATATGATCATTTCATTAGATGCGGAAAAAGCATTCGACAAAATTCAACACCCTTTTATGATAAAGGTCTTGGAGAGACTAGGGATACAAGGGTCATACCTAAATATAATAAAAGCTATTTACAGCAACCCGACAGCTAACATTAAATTAAACGGAGAAAAACTCAAAGCCATCCCACTGAAATCAGGAACAAGACAAGGATGTCCACTCTCTCCATACCTCTTCAATATAGTGCTTGAAGTTCTAGCAATAGCAATAAGACAACATAAGGGGATCAAGGGGATTCGTATTGGAAAGGAAGAAGTTAAGCTTTCGTTATTTGCAGATGATATGATAGTATACATAAGCGACCCCAAAACCTCTACCAAAGATCTCCTACAGCTGATAAACAGCTTTAGTAGCGTGGCAGGATACAAGATCAACTGTAAAAAATCAGTTGCCTTCCTATACACTAAGGATAAGGAAACAGAGAGGGAAATCAGAGAAGCATCACCTTTCACGATAGCCACAAAGAGCATAAAGTATCTTGGGGTAACCCTGACCAAGGAAGTGAAAGATCTATTTGTCAAGAACTTTAAATCTCTGAAGAAAGAAATAGAAGAGGACACCAGAAAATGGAAGGATATCCCTTGCTCTTGGATTGGGAGGATCAACATAGTAAAAATGGCAATTCTACCAAAAGCAATCTATAGATTCAATGCAATCCCCATCAAAATCCCATCAAAATTCTTCACAGATCTGGAGAAGACAATAATCAACTTTATATGGAAAAACAAAAAACCCAGGATAGCCAAAACAATCTTATACAATAAAGGAACGTCTGGAGGCATTACCATCCCTGACTTCAAACTCTATTACAGAGCTACAATATTGAAAACAGCTTGGTATTGGCATAAAAACAGAGAAGTCGACCAATGGAATCGAATAGAAGACCCTGACTTTAACCCACAAACCTATGAACACTTGATTTTCGATAAAGGAGATAAAAATATACAATGGAAAAAAGAGAGCATCTTCAACAAATTGTGCTGGCAAAACTGGATGTCAATCTGTAGAAGAATGAAAATAGACCCATATCTATCACCATGCACAAAACTCAAGTCCAAGTGGATTAAAGACCTCAATATCAGTCCAAACACACTGAACCTGATAGAAGAGAAAGTGGGAAGTACTATACAACACGTGGGCACAGGAGACCACTTCCTACGTATAACCCCAGCAGCACAGACAGTAAGGGCCTCATTGAATAAATGGGACCTACTGAGACTGAGAAGCTTCTGTAAAGCAAAGGACACTGTTGCTAAGACAGGAAGGCAACCCACTGACTGGGAGAAGATCTTCACCAACCCCGCAACTGACAAAGGTCCAAAATATATAATGAACTCAAGAAACTAGACCGTAAAAGGCTAATCAACCCAATTATAAAATGGGGCACTGAACTGAACAGAGAATTCTCAACAGAAGAAGTTCAAATGGCCAAAAGACACCTAAGGTCATGCTCAACTTCCTTAGCGATCAGGGAAATGCAAATCAAGACAACTTTAAGATACCATCTTACACCTGTCAGAATGGCAAAAATAAAAAACACCAATGATAGCCTTTGCTGGAGAGGTTGTGGAGAAAGGGGTACACTCATCCATTGCTGGTGGGAATGCAAACTTGTGCAACCACTCTGAATAGCAGTGTGGAGGTTTCTCAGGAAATTCGTGATCAACCTACCCTTGGACCCAGCAATACCACTCTTGGGAATATACCCAAGAGAGGCCTTATCATACAACAAAAGTATATGCTCTTCTATGTTCATAGCAGCACTGTTTGTAATAGCCAGAACCTGGAAACAACCTAGATGCCCTACAATTGAAGAATGGATGAAGAAAGTATGGAATATATACATTTTAGAGTACTACTCAGCAGTAAAAAACAAGGACTTCTTGAAGTTTGCAGGCAAATGGATGGAAATAGAAAACACTATATTGAGTGAGGTAAGCCAGACCCAAAAAGAGGAACATGGGATGTACTCACTCATATTTGGTTTCTAGCCATAAATAAAGGGCATTGAGCCTATAATTCATGATCTTAGAGAAGCTAAATAAGAAGGAGAATCCAAAGAAAAACATATAGTCATCCTCCTGAATATGAACCTTCATCAGGCGATGAAAGGAGACAGAGACAAAGACCCACATTGGAGCACTGGACTGAAATCTCAAGGTCCAAATCAGGAGCAGAAGGAGAGAGAGAACGTGCAAGGAACTCAGTACCACGAGGGGTGCACCCACACACTGAGACAATGGGGATGTTCTATCGGGTGAGGGAACTCACCGAGGCCAGCTGGCCTGGGTCTGAAAAGCAAGGGATAAAACCGGACTCGCTGAACATAGTGGACAATGAGGACTACTGAGAACTTAAGAACAATGGGAATGGGTTTTTGATCCTATTGCACGTTCTGGCTTTGGGGGAGCCTAGGCAGTTTGGATGCTCACCGTACTAGACCTGGATGGAGGTGGGAGGTCCTTGGACTCCCCACAGGGCAGGGAACCCTGATTGCTCTTTGGGCTGTTGAAGGAGGGGGTCTTGATTGGGGGAGGGGGGGAAATGGGAGGCAGAGGTGGGGAAGAGACAGAAATCTTTAATAAATGAATAAAAAATAAATAAAAAAAATACAAAAAAAAACAAAAAAAAGAAAAAAAGAAACTGCCTTGGCTTATTAATAGGGCAAAACTTAGGTAGGTGGAGAGAACTAGACTGAATGCTGGAAGAAAGAAGGGAGGAATCAGGGGATGCCATGGAGCCGCTGCTAGAGTCAGATATGCCAAAACTTTGCCGGGAAGCCAATGCCACTTGGCTAAGCACAGATTACTAGAATTGGGTTAAATTAATATGTAAGTTAGCCAATAAGAAGCTAGAGCTAATGAGCCAAGCAGTGATTTAAATAAAACAATTTCTTTGTGATTATTTTGAGTGTATGCTAGCTGTTGCCAGGAATAACAAGTGGCCTCATCCAACAGATCATAGCTTCACTGAGTTGATACACAAAAAGATGAAGATAATCATGGCTATCAAGTTCATGTTTTTCTGTTCAGCCATCCAGTTGCTCCAAGATTGCTGACAATACTATTCCTTCTTCCTAACATTTTGTTGGCACTCTTCTAGAAAATCTCTTGACCACATACTTCAAAGCTCTATTTCTAAACTTTAAAATATATTCTATTAATCCATATGTATATCTTCATACTACAGGCACTTTGTTTTGATTTTTGTAATTTTAAAATGAGTTTTGAAATATGGAAGTATGCATTTTCTAGTTTTTTTCTCTTGTCGGGCAAAAACTCTTTGCATTTTTGGATTTTTTAAAATAATTTTGCCAATATCTGTAATTAAGGCAGCTATGATTTTGATAAGTATTGCAATTAATGTATACAACAATTTGGCGCCATTGTTGTTTAAGCAATGCTAAATCTTCAGTGTTATTTTTTCTAAAAAGCTTTAAGAGTCATATAGAAGCCATTGGCACTTACACTTTTCATTGTGATATGATTATTGAATGTTAATTTTGCTTACTTTCTTCCTAAGTCCATTCATTTCTTAAAATGTAGTAATAAATATATATTTTGATTGGTTTATGTAAATATGTAAACCATATAAACTTTGGCATACTGTTGTAAATATTGTTTTATTTATATACCTTAATTCTATTCTGTCAGTAATAATGTATTCTCTTTCAACTTGTTATTATTAAGTTGTGTTTTTTTTTTATAAATTTTTTCCTGGACAAGTTAAAGGCTTGCAAATTTTGTTTATGTCTTTAAAGGATCAATTTTGGTTCTTTTTTTTCTATTATGTTTAATCATTTTTGCTTTTTCATGCTTTGTTTTATTCATTTTAAATTTCTCAATTTTGCTTAAGAGATTTTTTTTTTCCATTGATGCTTCCATAATGTAGAAGCTTAGGACAGAGATTTCAAAATAATATCAATTTTAATATATCCTTTAATATAGATCTTTCTCTCTAAGGTCAAATTAAAACATTTTTGTTTTTTTCTTATGATATTTTGATGCTTCTGTTACTTTAGAATTTGTAAATTTGTTTCTATTTGTTAAATTCTAAAATTTCCTTCCATTAATTCATCTCTCCTCTTACTATTTTTTCCCAGCCTGTCCTTGAATTATTGAGCTCAGGAAACCATTTTGTCTTAGTTTACCCATCAATTAAGGCATATGTCACACCCAAAATTAGTGAATTTGTTTCGACATTTTGGTCCTGAGATTGTATCAACATACTGAAGATACTTTTTAGTTGTTCTTCGTAGGTAACATAGAGATAAATATGGTTATTTATTATATTCCATTTTAGCAATGGATACCTATCCACCTATATGTCTGATTTGCCTATATTTAATTTAAAATAAGTTTAGGTGTTAAGAGGCTTTTTGAATATTCATTTTCTCAATGTTTTATGGTGTGAAATTTTAATTTAATATCTATTTTCTTTTCACTTGTGTTAATAAACATTTTTTATGAACATTTGAATTCATTTATTTTTTTTCTTTTCCTTTCACCTTTGAGTGGTTTGCTTAGTTGTTTACACTTGGATTGCAAGTTTTGTTTTACCTTTAACAACACCACTGCAGATCAATGTCAGCTTATTTTCCAAGAGTTTCATTGAAAGTAAGAGACTACTTAGAAGTTAAGTGAGAGATGAAGATTATGGCCACCTATATATTTTAAAGTCAAGAAAAACAGAAATATTGTAATTTGGTGGTTATGCATGAGGCTAGTTGGTAAACATGTTCAAGATATCATGTGTTGTGTCGATGGGTATATGTCAGGATGATCATATAACATGTAAGTGCACACTTTTAAGGGACTAGGAGCTATGTTTCAAAAATAGTAAGATTATATGCTTGGTAAGGAGGTTAGAGTTCAAAATCAATTACCCAAACAATATAAAATTATGTACCTTCTTCCAGTGATCAAATATTGAGTCGTCATGAGAATTAATGGGTATCAGGCACATAAGGTACATTAGAAACTCTTAGTAAATTTGTTGTGGAATAAGGTATCCCTGAAGTTGTAAGTTGGCAAATACATCAAAAATCCAAAGAAAATTGAGGTCAACAAGGGCTTAAGAAGTCAGGAGTAGTTTCCTGAGCTAGAAGAAACTTAAGCTGGGCTTTGAAATGTATTTATCTTTTGTCTTCTTTCATGACTCAAAAGAATTTCACAAAACAAATGGGAATAAAAGCAGCATGCATCGTGACATTACTATATACCAGATGCAAACATTGTGAAAATTAGCTTCCTTCTTTGAACATATAAACAAGGGTGCACATTGTATAATCTATGAGACTGTAGATAAGATAAATCAAGAAAAACAATTTATAAGCACAGATACTTGCTTTCAAACTCAGGTCTGTCTAAAAATAGTCTGCACTTGTACTACTATAGTATATTGACTGTCAGGAAGAAAAATAAACAAAACCAAAAAACTGAATTTAAGTTACACTGGCACCAGATAAAAAAGGATTTGAAATGGGTGGTTTGGGGACAAAATTTATGAATTTTTCCTAATTCTGGGGGAGGGGGTGGTGGTAAAATCAGAAATAGATTTTACTGTTAAAACAAAAATCAGCTACAAATGAGCAAAGTGTTTTTACCAGTTACATTCTGAAGCCGCCAAAGAAAGTCTTTTTAAGATCACTGTATCCTTTGACTTTTATTGAACCTCCTGTTTTTGAAGTTCCTGACACTGGAGGAGGACTAGGAAGTTTAAGACAATGTAATTTGTTTTCCTATAATGCGTGTTTTGTCTTGGCGTGGTAAGAATTTTGGGAAACATTGTTTATACAAGTGCTAAAGCCTCAGCATGGTGGTGACTCTGAACATTAAAAATAACTTCTGTATGGAACTGATTGTAAAACATATTTTAGAAATAAGTTCATTAAGCTTTTCTCAAAGATGCATCAGGTTATAAATAACTAATTCAGATATCTGACATTATTTTCCAATTATGGAAGATTTGTTTTTTAAACAGAGAGCCTGACTGTGTTTTTGAAAACCAGAAACATGATGCAGTATTTTGGTGTTGATTTTTTTTAGATTTTCTTTTATCATTTTATGTGTATGAGTATTTTGCCTGAATGTATGTCTGTGCACCACATGTGTGCCTGGTGCCCAAGGATTCAATGAGCCCTCCATATGTGTGCTGGGAATGGAGCTAAGGTCCTATGAACAACAAGTGCTCTTAAGCACTGGAAAAACCTCCCTTAAATGTTTTTATTAGTATTTTTTCCAGAGTGTTGAGAAGAGAAAGATAATTGAGTGTAGAGAAACATGCCAGATTATACTAGAAATTGTTGCAAATTAGACCATGAACTTGTCAAAAATTTCCTTATATCCAATGTGGAAGAGAAAAAACGGTGAGTTAAATTATTCCCAATATTTGTGAGGAAAAAGTACTTTTTTCTCAGATAAAACAACTCTTGCTTGTATTAGAAGCTTGTGCGGGCAGTGATTTCAAACAGTGATCATGTGGGATAATTATTAGAAGTGTTTATTATTGGTCCCCATTCAAGATCTACTGAATAAAAAATTCTGGGTAGGACTTCACTCTAGATCATTCTGAAGCATGTTTAACTTTGAGAGTCATGTGCTATAATATTTGGATTTGTGGTTATAAGCCTATTAAAAGTGGAACTTTCAAGATTCTTTTCTGTTGTGTTGTTAAGATAACTGTTGTAGTTGTCTAACTACAGCCGATCCTTTAGCTGGGTGCTAAGAAATGAGTCAGGATCCATTCTGGAGATTGGCCATGGACCATCACAAAATAACAAATGATACTTAGTGTTAGGAGATTGGGGTTCCTGTCACTGTTACTCAGAGACTGGAACTGGTGGTATTTGATAACAATAATGTATGTTATTGATACTATTATTGAAATTGATCTAATGATATTTGTAACTGCTTATAGACGTTGGAAAAAGTTTAACTTATGCTTTCAAAATGTTTGGGTTTAATGCATATGTTAAGAATTTTAGATTTTGATCCTTTTACACTGCCCTAATTTTGGCAGGCAGCACACGTAATTGTGGTAGGCATTTATTTGGAAGGAGGATACCTAAGGCCACACTAAAATGTGAATACTGGGTTTGGACAGGTGCCCTTTGGACTTGTCTGGAGATGGGAAGCCTTATTGGTGCCTAAAAATTATATCATTATATCTTTGGTTTGAGGACTTCCTCACACTTTTCAACTTAATGATAGACGCAGGTGCCCAATGAGGGAGTTAGTGTGGATCCTCACCTAAATCAGCACACCATACAGTAGACTGAAAAGGCCGGCTCAACATGGCATGGTGGTTAGGTGCCAGTAAAATTCACCTATGGCCTAAGACAGGGTGCCCTGTGATCTGTATTACTTCAATCCTGCTACAATACCTTTTATTTGAAAAGATCCAAGAAACTTAATGCTAATTGTAAGGCATCACTCTGTTCCCAGGCGAGGTAAATTGATTAACCACTCGAGTGAAGGGTTTACTCCTTATCTCAGTCCCTGTCTCTTTAGATCTGACACAGGACAGTTGACTCTGACTGATGCTCCATGTAATAACTACCTGCGTTTTATAAGAGAAAGGGGATCTGACTATGAGCCGGTTTCCTTAAAAATCATTACAGGAACCATCACCCTGGGGGTCTCAGAGAACCCCACACCTATAATTGTGTTAAGATTGATTCCTGGCTATTGACCTGCCCTACACCCAATTAGGCTGATATCTGTCAATGGAACCCCCCCCACACTCCAGCTATCCAGGGAACTAGGTGTGGCAACTTGTGACTTCTTGGCCTACCAGACCGGATGTAGGTTACGTGACCTGGACTGCACAGCCAGATTTTATGCTACCTGTACCCTGCCCCCAAGCCCTCATCCAGGGGCTATATAAGCTGATACCTGGACCCTAATAAACGAACCTTGACAAAACCTGCTTGGTCAAGGCTCCTTCATCCCAACTCCTTCCAAGGCTGCGCCCTCCGAGGACCCTGGAGTAACAGGATTGCAGGCTGGGTTACAAACCCCTAGACTGAGTAGCCTTACTAAGCCAAGTGAAAAAATCCACAACTTAGAATACTGGAGAACTACCAGCAGGAAAATTTAAATGTTCTGTTGAAAATCATAGCTATATGGGGTGAAGGATATATTATTCAGCTTGATTTACTGAATCTGACAATGTATACAGCTATGTTTAACTTATGTTTGCACAATTTGTCACATGTTATTCAGTTGAGATGCCTTTGTCCAGCTTACATCTTCCACCAGACAGACAAGATTTCCTTTATTTGGAACACTAACAAATTTGACCACGGTGCATGGTTACAGAATGGAACATGAACTTTGGGATTTCATATGGGAAGCCTTCTTGCTGACAATTTGAAGGTCCAGGACTTAATTCATGTACCTGAATTCAACTTAAAATTTAAGAAACAAGTTGTTCAACTATATAAAGATGACTATTGAATAATGTTTACTATAACTTGTATTTTTTTTTTCAGAAAAGATCTCACATGGCCCAGGCTGACCTTGTCAAAGCTATGTAAAGGATGGTGAACTTTAACTCCTGATTCTCCTGCCTGAACCTCCCAACTTTGGGACTGTAAACAGGTATCACCATTCTGGACTTTCCCATTGTTTCTAATAGTATGAAAAATGGCAATCAACTACAATGTCCATTAAGTAAATAAATTATACTAGATAATTTAATTAAAATGCAAATATCCATTAAATTATCATTTAGATATTATTGATATGGATTTTTATTCTAACTCTGATTAAGTGATTAAAACTATGTTTATGGATATATATATATGTGTATATACAAGTCAAATTTAATTAAAACAGCTATTTATGAATCCATTTATAAGTCAGTATACATAGAAAAATTGCCTGCAAAGTTTATGAATTAAAATGTTATGTCTGGAAACTTTTGTTTATATAATTGTCTCTGTATATGTATAAAACCAGACTGGATCGAGACTCTAAGACTGAGCATTTGATATTAATAAAATTTGTTTTCTCTTTGCTTATCTCTATTTTCTAATGGAACTCTTTTCCTTATGTGTAGAAATAATGAAAGATTAGCAACAACATAATTAAGTATTTTTAAGTAGGCTTCTTAGACAATCTTATCCTTCAGGGACTAGAGGTATTCCTTTAAAGATAGTATATTTGTTCTGGAAAATTTGAAGGACGCAATACCTCTTTTTATAACAGTTAACTGTCAAGGTTAGTGATCTAAAATCTGGCATTGGTTCATTTCTGAACATTTGTGTTATCGTGTAATTACAAAAATGTGCTTTCCATCTTCCAAGTTCCTGGAAAAGTTGCTATTATTCTGTGGTGAGAGGCCAGAGACCCCAGTTCAGCCATTACCACTAACTTTCTGTGTGAATTTGTAACTTTTAGGTTTCTCGTTCTAGAATTGTTTTCCTCTTCTGTAAAGTAACTGATTCTTATCTAGATGACCCCTAATAGCTCTATAATTTAGGAATCTATAATGCATCTAGAAGCCAAGCAATCTTTAGAAAATGATTATGAAATGTGGAAGCTGATGACAATAGTAAACCAAGCATTCTAAAATACTGTTGAAAGGATTGTGTTTTTGAAGTTCACAGGATGCCAATTGATCACCTTTAATTTTTCTATTAATGGAGTTTCAAATTCCTTTCATGTGTTAACGTATTTGAACATTGGTGTACTTCTGACACCTGGTGGTCAAGTCAAACATCACAGCTAAATCTTAATCCCCAGACACTCCTTCAATTCCCACTCATTCACCTCCTCTCACAAAGACTTTCTGTCTCTCAGATTCATTTGTCCTTCAAAAAAATCATTCACTCAACAAAACGTCAGCAGACTTTTCCAATATTCAAAACCATTTACTAGACTTTTATTTGAAAGGAAAATATGCAACAAGAGGATGAGTATTAGGCATGTAGGAGATTTCTATTTCCCGCAAGAAAACAACCTGGAAAGGAAAGTGACCTCAACATGCCAAAAATATTATATGATGCTCACTAAAGAGAATTATTAGAATTATGGATACTGGGATGCCAGAAAAATTACTTTTGTGATTTGTGGAAGTGAGCCTTGCCTTTTAGAAGTCTCAGGTTGTTCATCTGACAAATCAGCCATTATATCTTATTGTTTCATAACACTGGTGTCAGAGATTCATAGAGTATACACAGAGTACTTATTATAGAATCTGTACAAAATAGGCATTTAGTAATTGTTATTCATTTTTATAATTAAAGCAAGATTATCAGCATTAAGTGTCTGATTGTATTTGAACACTCCACCTGGTTTGTGTTTGCAAGTATTTTATAACTTTAGCTTGAATATAAAAAATACACAATATCAATTATTTCAGTTAGTGCAAGAAAATTATAAAAAGGTGATAGTGTTTCTCCACTTACACTTTACTGGGACAATTGCCTGATTCAACAGCATAGTTAACTCAAAAAAAATTCAGAGTAGCTGTTTGCCTGAATGACCTGGTTGTTTGACTGCACTGAACTTTCAGCTAAGTAAATACAGTTTATCCAAGAGTTACATGTACTCACTGCAGAGACATCACGTAGGTTCTGAAACAGTATGGGCTTTGTCTGAATTGATTACATCTTTACAGCTTTTGATTGACTGTGGCAAGGTTTGTACCCATGGTTCTAGGATCCCATATTACTTTGCAGACTAATTCAAGAGGCATTCCAGCATATGCATTTCACTTTTCCACTTGAATACTTGTTGCCATTAATGTTGTCTCATGTTTTCTTTAACTTTATAAATGTGTAGCAAACTAACTGCCTTTTCAAGTACTAAAATGTACAATGAAGCAGTAAAATGTTTTTTATTCTTTTGTGTTTGAAATCAGATATAGAAAACATATTTCCTAAAAACTATCAAATGATAATTAGTTAAATGTTCATTCTAAGGGTGAAATAAGTTGTACCATGGTGGCTTTTGGCCAAAAGCAGTAAAGTTGTAACATAAAACAAAACCAAGAACAAGTACAATGTCATATTAGGAAATGAATGTTTAACCTGGATAAGGAAGATTTTAGGGAAGGCATGATTGTTATTTTCAGATATTTGAAGAGCTTTTTATGTCTAGCAAGGAGTAGACTCTTTTGTCTTTGACAGAAATAGCTAAGCTGAAACAACACAGAAACAGATTTGAAGTCACTAAATCAATGAAAGACATTTTCAAAACTCATGATGACTGGAAATACAACAATTTACATGAATAATTTTCACGGGATTTCAGAGCTAAAGGGAAACAGCCTCCTTTCATTTCATTTCTTACAGGATGCCCTCTAGGGCTTCATGAATTCTAGAAGCTGACTAAAATAGTGAAAGGACAGTTTCAATATATATGAGTCTCTGAAGCTGCCGTGGTATTGTTAATGAACACAGAACTTTTGTGGCAAGAGCTTATAAAAGGCGTTAACAAGATGTTAGTAAAACAAACCTTGCTTTCAGTCAAATTTTGAAAAACGGTGCCCTGTTTTTCTTGAGACCATATCCTTCCTAAAGCCTGGTGCCCTGCCAGCCCCTACTTAGACCCCTAATGCCGTTAAGATTTCGTAGCTCACCTTAGCAACCATATAATGATTTATAAGGTAGCTACTGAAAATGAATTAAAAATTCATTATCCTGGAGTTGATGACAATAACTTTGCTAAATCTCAAACTTTTTGGACAGAGACAGGTATACAAATGAAACATGGAACTTCACAAGGGTGATGGGATATTTGCCTGGGAGCTAATGGGTCATGAGATCTTGGCTGTTGGTTACCTGTGAAATTTTGATGATTCTCCACTATTTTAATTCGACATAGATGAGAGCTTTCAAATTTATGAAAGATGACATTTTACCACCTCTGGCAGGAATACAACTAATATGCTGACCTGCCTCTGACTCTATCTTTATTCTATTTTCCATAGAAACCACCACGCAAAGGCTTTTCCTAAGGAAGGGACATAATTGCACAAGTTGGGAAGTCACCGCACAAACAGTATGACAGTTAAGTGCACTGATCTGCAAATGCCATTTCAGTACACCCTCTTGGCAACCACCTATATCTTTGAACAGGAGCCATAACTCTATAAGTCAACTTCATGAACATACTGAGATATTCAAGATGGGCAGCAATAGTACCAGCACTGCTGAGAGTAATTGCAATGTCACATATCTGACATTTCAGTACTATCTGTATGCAACCACCTATATCTTCATATTCATCCCTGGTCTCCTGGCTAACAGTGCAGCACTGTGGGTCCTGTGCTACTTCATCAGCAAGTAGAATAAGGCCATCATTTTCATGATCAACCTCTCCGTGGCAGACCTTGCTCACGTCCTGTCCTTACCTCTCCGGATTTACTATTATATCAACCGTCACTGGCCATTCCAGAGGGCTCTTTGCCTGCTCTGCTTCTATCTGAAATATCTCAACATGTATGCCAGCATTTTTTTCCTGACATGCATCAGCCTTCAGAGATGCCTCTTCCTCCTCAAGCCATTCAGAGCCAGAAACTGGAAGCGTAGGTACGATGTGGCCATCAGTGTTGCCATCTGGGTCGTCGTGGGTACTGCCTGTTTGCCACTTCCCATCCTGAGAAGTGCAGGCCTAGCCAACAACAGCGAATCCTGCTTTGCTGATTTAGGACTTCATGACGTTAGTATGGCTTCCTCCATCGGCATGGTGATGGCTGCTGAACTTGGAGGGTTTGTATTGCCTGTTGTAATTATTACATATTGCACATGGAAAACAAGGAAATCTCTATAGGAATTCCATGATCCACCCCAGAATATTAAAGAGAGGAAAAAGGCTTTGAGGATGGTCCTAAAGTGTGCAGTGGTATTCATAGTGTGCTTCACGCCTTACCATCTCAACTTCCCCTTTTTATGATGGTGAAGCAACACGCCTTCTCCAACTCTTCTTTTATTAAAAGCACTCTGTGTTTTCACATCATTTCCCTGTGTCTTGCAAATCTGAATTGTTGTCTTGATCCAGTTGTGTATTATTTTATGACTTCTAAATTTCGCGATCAATTTTCAGAGCATGGTAGTTTTTTCATCCAGTCATGTGTGAGATGTAAGGACAGTACTTTGGAAATTCATCAGAGGAAAGAGAATCTTCAGACCATCTCTCTTGAATGTTTGGATGTTCCAACACAATGTGATGAAATGATTATCTAGAATAACCTTTCTACTCTGTCAGGTTAGTCATGTCATTTCAAAGTGATACTGAGTGTTGGGAAGAAACATCCACTTCAATCAAATAATCTGTCTACAGGAGTTCTCTCTGCCAATATCATCTAGGGCCCTTCTGAGAAAAAGCTTTCTCTTCACACAACGTGATAGTCAACAGAAAGAGTCTCCTACCTATTCCTCAGTAATGGGGCCAATCGTCTCATCTTCACCTGAGAAAAATATATTAAAAAGTATTGGGCATGTACAAGTTATCTAAACATTGGGAAGTCTACATCAGAATATGACCCTAACTTTATTTAGAAAACATACACTACTTGTGCCAATTGGATGGCTTTTTATATTAATATAAATTATGGAAATTACCAACATTATAACTTAAAATGTCTGTAAGATTTTTCCTCACCTTAAAAAATTATTTCAGATGAGCCTTTCAAAATTACCATGGAGGGCTGGAGAGATGGCTCAGCGGTTAAGAGCACTGACTGTTCTTCCTGAGGACCTGAGTTCAATTCCCAGCCACCACATGGTGGCTCACAACCATCTGTAATGAGATCTGGCGCCCTCTGGCCTGCAGGCATACATGGAGGGAGACTTTCTATACATAATAAATAAATAAAATCTTTAAAAAAAAATTACCATGGAAACCCCAAACACCTTAAATAGAATTGTGCTCTGCATATTTAACAAACTCGAGATTAAAATCTCAAAATGAAACCTTTTTGCCTAAATGTCTGTGGGTTTGTGATGTCTTGCATAGTTTTTGTTTACTGGCACTAATTGGGAAATATTCTCATTTATTGGTTTATTAAAATCAGCTGTGTCAGTCTCTACTTAAATTGATTGTTTCACATGTAACTTCAGACACAACTTCATTTGATACATTTAAATCAACAGATTAAAGAAGAATCACACAATACATGCAGTTTCATTCTGTTAAGGTTAAGTTGAGCCTAAATTTTTATAAGGAAAATACTCCAATGAGCTGAATTGAATCCTATCATTAATGAAGAACAAGCATTGTCATTTAATAAATCTTTGTTGTTGCATCATTACTAATATAAATCTTTCCCACTGGAAATTTTGTAGCCAACCATTTTCAAATATTGGGTATCATTAAAGTGAAATTTTATAAAGCAATGGTTCATCTCAGAAAATCGCTATTTTTGTCTTGTCTCTGTTTTGAATAGCCTCTAACTTTTTATTACATTTTTGGGTTAGAATATAAAGGAATACATTTCATGCGATATTTCCATATGTATACATCATCGTACTTTCTTATTTACTCTCTCAGCCTTCTCTTGATTGTTCTCCAATTCTTATTGGTGCCCTTTATTTCTCCTGCATTCTCCTTTCTGCTTTCTTGATACAAATGTTCTGTTACCTCTTGTAATTGATTACTCTCTTATTGTATGTTGCATGTATCGCTTTACATCTCTCATTTCCCTCTCTATCTTCATGTTTCATATATATATATATATATATATATATATATATATATATATACTTACATACATATATAATGTGATCAAAATTTTGTTATTTGTCCAGTTATTTCTTTATAGTTTAATAAAAGTTCCATTGTTTATAATAGTACATTTCATTGGTCCATTCATTTATTGATGGATATCAAAGATATGAACAGGATCTATATCTTTGCTATTGTGTATAGTTCAGCAATAAACATGCATGTGAAAATACCTTTCTCATATGATTTCTCACAACCCATAAATACAATAAATCATTGGATCTTGTTTTTAAATTGAATAAGCTAATCTCTTCTTATTGGTGTGTTAAAGCCATTTATATTTAACCTTGTTATTAACAGAGGTCTCCCAATTCATTTAATTCAGTTGGATGTGGGTTTTTTTGTTTGTTGTTTATTTATTGCCTTATTTATTTTAATTCATTTATTAAAAATTTCCACCGCCTCCGTTTTCCCTCCCCCTCCCCGCACTCCTCTCCCCCTCACTCTCCAGTCCTAAGAGAAGTCAGGTTGCCCTGCTCTGTGCGAAGTTCAAGGCCCTCCCGCCTCCATTCAGGTCTAGGAAGGTGTGCATCCAAACAGACTAGGCTCCCCAAAAGCTTTAGAATCAAAACCCGGTGTCATTATCATTGGCTTCTCAGTCCGCAATCATTGTCAGCCACATTCAGAGAGACCGATTTGATCACATGCTCGTTCAGTCCCAGTCCAGCTGACCTTGGTGAGCTCCCATTAGATCAGCCCCACTATCTCTGTGAGTGGACGCACCCCTCGCGGTCCTGACTTCCTTGCTCATGTTCTCCCTCCTTCTGCTCTTCATCTGGGCCTTGGGAGCTCAGTCCAGTGCTCCAATGTGGGTCTCTGTTTCTATCTCCATCCATCACCAGATGAAGGTTCTATAGTGATATGCAAGATATTCATCAGTGTGGCTATGGGAGAAGGGCAGTTCGGGTACCCTCTCCTTGGCTGTCCAAGGACCTAGCTGGGGAAATCCCCTTGGACACCTGGGAACCCCTCTGGAACCAAGTCTCTTGCCAGCCCTAAAATGGCTCCATTAGTTAGGATATCTTCTTCCCTGATCCCATATCTACCCTTCCTCCATCTTAACCATCCCATTCCCCCAAGCTCTCCCTATACTCCCCTTCTCACTTCTCTCCCCCATCTCTCCTTACCCCTACCCCACACCCACCCCCATGCTCCCAACGTTTGCCCAGCGATCTTGTCTACTTTCAATATCCAGGAGGGTAACTACATGTTTTTCTTTGGGTTCACCTTCTAATTTAGCTTCTCTAGGATCAGGAATTATAGGCTCAAGAGCATTTGTTTATGGCTAGAATCCACTTATGAGTGAGTACATACCATATTCATTTTTTTGAGTCTGGGTTATCTTACTCAGTGTTTTCTATTTCCATCCATTTGCATGCAAAATTCAAGATGTCATTTTTTTTTACCATGGAGTAGAATTCTAATGTGTATATTGCCACATCTTCTTTATCCATTCTTCTATTGTGGGGCACCTAGGTTGTTTCCAGGTTCTGGCCATTACAAATAGTGATGCGATGAACATAGTTGAACAAATACTTTTGTAGTATGATTGGCCATCTCTTGGGTATATTCCCAAGAATGGTATTGTTGGATATGTTTTGGGTTGTTTGAATTTTATTATTGGTTGTTTTGTTTTCTCTAATAGAATTAGAGGATTTCTGTGTTGGACATGATAGTTCCTTTCCTCACTCTCCTTGGTCATTTATTTTTTTCATAAAATATATATTTTTTGTATTCCTATGAAAAGACTGTTTTTCTTTTCTCTCTCTTTCTGCTATCTCTCTCTCTCTCTCTCTCTCTCTCTCTCTGTGTGTGTGTGTGTGTGTGTGTGTTATGTATGTCTCTGAGTATGTGCACAGTGTTTACAGACAGAAGACAGAGTTTTGACCTTGTATATCTTTCTTGATCTCTCTCCATCTTACTTTTAGAGACAGAATATCTAGTACTGCCCCTGAGTTAACTACTTTGTTAGACTGGTACCCAATGAGAAAAATCTGCCTGTCTCTGCATCATCAGCATTGGAGTTGCAGATGTTTGCTGTTATGCCTGGCATTTACGTTGATACTGGGGATAGAAATTTGGAGACTCATGATTGTGCAACTTGGCACATCATGAATCTCCCCATCTCCATCAATCTGTGGTATTATTTTAAGCATTTTCTACAGTGCTTCTTTGGTGGCTTCGAACTGATAGTTTGGTTGGATATAGAAATGTTTGTTGGTACTCATTTACTTTGGAGCCATAAATTCTGTGGTTTCATGTCTTTAAGACTGCTGGTGAAGGATCTGATATTATTCAGACATGCTTACATTTTGGGTGGTTTATGTTTTCCATTGTCAGCCTCCAGCATTATATTTTTACCATTTGCTTATAATATCCTTTGATGCTGTTCTTCTCTAGTGATGTTTCTTTAGTGTTTGGATGTCTATACAGATTTAATCAATTTTCTGCTACAATTCTGTTGACTAGAATCTTGTGACTTTTGATTTTACTGCACCTTCATCTATCCCATGAGTTTCTGTGTTTGATATCTTGATACTAATCCAGAGTATTGGGTTGGTGTGGTCATGCTCATTTATTTTTTCCATTACTATTGTTTTATTGTAATACCTTGACCTTGACCTCTATCTGATGGTCTGTCATTTGTTTATTTATTTGTTTGTTTGTGGTACTTCTATTGCATTTTTAGAGTTATTGAAATCTTTATTTCTAACAGTCCTATTTGTTTTCAAATTCTGAATTTTCCTGATGTGTAGGAATAAGTCCCAACTTTTAGGGGGCGTGTTCGCCTCAGGCTAATGTTTGCCTATAAATTTGGCGAGTGTGCTCCCAGCCACTGCTTCTGCTTTCCTGGACCCCGCAGGAACGGACCTTCTGTAAGTCTATTTCTCCATTAAATCTGTCTGCATTCATTACAATCTGTCTGCCTTCGTTTATGCCATTACATTTTGGCATCCAACATCGGGCTATTTTGCCCCTGACTCAAGTGCGTAGCCCGCTAGCTAGCATGCTCCTGGGTGCCATTTTTAATTGATGACTCAGGCCCCAGTGCCGAGTCCGAGATACACTGGGCCACACAGGCCCATTCTGCCCCGTTGGAGCAATTAATCCCTCCCTGCCTGCCTTGGATAAGTTTCCAGTGGAACCCCACTGCCTGAATTAGCAGAAGCTCAAGTACATGTGGTTTTGCCTCCACAGCGGCAGGTTTGGTCTGATACAAAGTGACTCGGCCAGGCAGTGGTGGTGCACGCCTTTAATCCCAGCATTAGGGAGGCAGAGATAGGCGGATCTCTGTGAGTTCGAGGCCAGCCTGTTCTACAAGAGCTAGTTCTGGACAGGCTCCAAAACCACAAAGACCACCACCAGCAGGAACCAGTCATTGCAGGTTAAAAAAATTTCTTTTATAAATAAAATGTCTGAACACGTTACCATTCAAGAATTTAACAATTTTTTTTAATTGTACCATGTGGGAGATTTTACAAGAAGTGTCTATCACCCCACATCTATGGATCTTTCTGGGATTCATAATTTTCCTTGGCACTATATGGTTTGATAATAGAAATATGATAAAGTCTTTCGAGCAGAGGTTGCACGCTTAAAAACAATTGAGAATGACAATAATCTTCTCAAGAATCAGTTTGATGTTCTCCCGGAAGAGAACAGATCTTTGTTTAACATGACTCGATCAACTGAGCAAAATTTTAAAAAGATACAGGCTGATATTAAGGATAAATTCATTACTACGGAAGACGGAACAGCTGATTTGGATGGTAAGCTTCAGTCCCTTTCTGTAGGAACTGAAACATTAACTGAGAGAATCAAAACTGCTGAATGTGACAATCGGATTTTGTCTAAAGCTTATGACAGATTGGCGGAAAGATTGTCAATACAAGAAGGCACGGTTTATGCCATAAAAATTATGTCCAAAGATGAGATGTTATCTCTAATGGACAAACTTCATACTTTAGAATCCTCAATGAAGGATTTGGAACATAATTCTGGACAGGAGATTCAGACATTGCAGAAGGCAATGGTGAATAGAATTGAAAAGATTGAGAAATTTCTAAATTCTGATGAAGAAGAGCAAAGGGTAGAAAAGCAAATTGTAACTACATCTGTGGGTAAATCTCTCCAGGACAATTTCCACAGAGCTCTACCTACAGCTCTACCTGCCTTTCCAGTAATAACAACAGAGAAGGTGATTGGTTCCAGAAACCCTAGGGTCATCAAGTAAGATACATGGGAGCCTGTCTGTATGAATGATCTCAAAGAAATTAAACAGTCTGTCGTGACTTTTGGGATGCACACCTCTTTTGTTAAAGAGATGCTAAAATCTTGGGCCACAACAAGCAGAGCAACTCCCTTGGACTGGCTCCAACTGACCTCTGCAGTCCTTGAGAGTGGGCCACAATTAAAATGGAATTGCTTATTCAGGCAAGAGGCTAGACTTTTAGAACAGCAAGAAAAGGTGAAGGGAAGTGACATTTCCCTAGATAAAATTCTAGGTGAAGGACTCTTTTCCAACCCTTAAGAACAAGCTAATTTGGATGAAAACACACTCTGAATTTCATAAAAAACATCATGTTAATAGCAAAGGTTTGAAGAAAGAGTTGTTTTATTATATGGCAACAAGCTAAGGAGATTGTAAAGAAGTGCCCTACATGCTCTTTCTATAACCAAACGCCACTGCCTGCAGGTGCTAATACAAAGGGCACCCAAAAAAATGAAATCTGGCAGATGGATGTGTTCCACTTTGCAGAATTTGGCATATCACACCATTGACACTTATTCAGGCTTTCAGTGGGCAACTGCTTTAAGTTCAGAAAAAGCTGATTCAGTAATCACTCATTTATTAGAAGTCATGGCTATCATGGGTATACCAACACAGATAAAGACGGATAATGGTCCTGCTTATGTCTCTAGGAAAATGAAACAGTTTTTTGATTATTACAATATCAAGCATGTTACAGGTATACCATACAATCCTACAGGTCAAGCAGTCATAGAAAGATCAAATTGAACTATAAAGGATATGTTGAACAAACAGAAAGGGGTGGAAAACACCCCCAGAAATAGGTTACATAATGCTTTGTCAACCTCGAATTTTCTCAACACTAATGAGAAGGGAACAATGGCTGCAGAAAGACATTGTATAATGGAAAAGTCTACTGAACTAAATCAACCAGTTTATTTCAAGGATGTGCTGACCTCACAATGGAAGCCAGGAGATGTGCTACGTTGGGGAAGGCATTTTGCTCTTATCTCCACAGGTGAGGAAAAATTGTGGATACTGTCAAAATTAATAAAGGTTCGGTTTTAAGAAGAGAAGCCATTTGGAAAAGATAAATAACAATTCATTCACAAGGATGGCGAGCATACTGATGTTAAGAAATACAGATAGGTTGGTGGCAGGGTTCTTTTCTTATCTCCACAGGAAAATACTCATCTTCAAAGAAATTAAGGGACCCTGAATATTTAATTAATGATGGATGGACACATTTTGTAAGTATTAATTTTATATATATATATATATATATATATATATATATGTCTTATTAAACATTTCTTTATAAATATGTAGAGCTGGTTTTGAAGTTGTACTCTGGCTCAGTCCCTCTCCAATTCCAAGCGTGTTAGTAAGAGAAAAACCCAGAGTTTCTAGAGTTTCTGTTTCATGTCAAGAGCCATGATATGGGACAGAAAGAAATATGAGTTTAGAAAACATCTTTGCTTTTCCTCATATCTATCATACTTTTCATTGAATGTATCTATCATGCCTTTCATTGAATATATATATATATATATATATATATATATATATATATATATGTCTATATGATTAATGCTTAAGTTTTTCACAATGAACAATGAGCTTTTCCTGAAGTGACATTTGAAGTTTCCAGGAAGAAGATGGGGCCCCACAACAACAACTCTACCTGGTTGATATGACGTCATGATACTGATAGCGCTACTATAAGACCTGTTTTGGGTACCAGCTGCACAATACGATCCCAACCTGGTTAGCTGAAATGGTGCACATCTTGTACAACATTCTGGCCAGACCTCCACAAAATACTCAGAGACTATTTGCAATTTTAAAAGACATTGATCTTGAAACTTAACCATCACTTTACTTTCACAGGATCCCCCAGAAAGAATGTCGCCCCCATGTCAGCTAGAAGCAATTTTAGAGGACAACGTCCCCTCTCCCATTAAAGTTTGCCCCTGGGTTTAGGGACATCATTTGGGGTTGGGAGGTTGGGGGAGGAATTTTATAAGCTCAGGGATCATTTTGAAAAAAAAAAGAGGGAGTGATGGGATAATAGATTTATAATTGTGAGTTACTGTTTTTAGACAAATATATTGGTATCTATTCTTGTATATTGATACAAAGTTAAATTATATTGACTATTGTATACATGCATGTTTCTACCTCTGTTTAAAACCATTTTTATGTATTGACATATATTGTATTGATATATATATATAGTATTTATTTACCATATTGCAGTGTACATTTCTACCTCTGATTAAGATACTTATATAATGTTTGTGTATTGATATATATTTACCATATTGCAATGTATATTTGTACAGTGTTTATATTTGGAAGTCATTATCCTCATTTGTTACACTGTTGTTTATTGTCTTAGTCTTTAAGTTAGATAGATATTGAGAATTATATAGATTAATAGTCATCTAAGTTTGTCATATATAATTAGACTAATCAGGTTCTTTAAATATATAGAGATTATACTCAGTATAGATAGATATTCTTCACCCTCTTCGAAGAGCTGTAGAAAATGGCCTTTAATATAACTCAGAGTTTCGTGATAGTGAGACATAATTGCTCCTGGCAACACCGCTCTATTCCCAAGTGTAACGGTGTAAATGAAGGCAGACAGATTGTAAGAATGCAGACAGCTTTAATGGAGAGAACGTTGAGCACCAAAGACACTCCACTGGGAGCTTGTCTTCTTGGCAGAACTGGCCATTGGGTTAAGAAAAGCCCATACCTCAACCACTGACAGAGATATGGAGCGTGCATCAATGGATAAAACAGGACTGTCCTATCCTGCCAAGACAGGGTAAGATAGTTTTGAAAAGTTCCTTGCCTTTAATAATGGTATGTCAGTTATGTTAGGCCTTAGCCAAAGTTGGTTGAATCAACATTGCAAACGAGACTTTGGGTGACTGCCCAGGTAGTCAGTTGTCTCTGTAAATTGTTGCACATTTCGTTTGTTAAGTAATATTTATTCCCTTCTCGGATCTTTGACAGAGTTGAAGATTATATAATTGTAGTTACTCTCTACATTATTTAGACTCCTTGAGATAGAATGTTTAGCAAAACTTTTGATTCTCAATATTGTTTGTTATATTTATTATTTGTTATTTTTGTATATAGTTGTATTTGGTTTAGTTCTGTCTTATTTAGACAAAAAGGGGACATGTAGTGATAAGTCCCACCCCTTAGGGGGCGTGTTCACCTCAGGCTAATGTTTGCCTATAAATTTGGTGAGTGTGCTCCCAGCCACTGCTTCTGCTTTCCTGGTCTCCGCGGGAATGGTGGTTCTGTAAGTCTATTTCTCCATTAAAGCTGTCTGCATTCGTTACAATCTGTCTGCCTTCATTTACACCATTACACTGATGAAATTCTCCTCCACGCTTATGTCTTTTCCATCCTGTCTTTGAGTTTAATACATGTTGATGACTTTCCTCTGTATGTTACTAGTTTTCTTGTCTAGGTCTTGGTTTAGTTTCCATGCCTCACTTATATACTTGTTTATAATCTCTTTCAGGTTGTTGCTAATTTTTGCTAATAACTTTTTGACTTCTAATTTCATATTTTACCCCTGTCATTATTTTTTTGTTATTGAGGAGCTATGATCATTTGGAGAAGTCATGTTGTGTTATTTTTTGTTTGCTTCTGTGTTGCAGTTTGTATATACTTTGATTTTATTTTTTTGTTGGTTTATTTGGAAATCTTCTTAGTAGTCTAATCTTGAAGTCTGCAGTAGTACTCAACAAGGATTAAACCAACTGCTGTGGCAGCACCAAACCTAACTCTACCAGGTGTAGAAATGTATGCTCAAAATTAATTTAAACACACTAATATATCACCAATCACCACAAGGCAGTAACTATAACAAGTAATATAGAGTGTGCTTTGAAATTAAAATGAACTTAGAGTAATTGTGGAAGCAGTGAGTGGATGAGATGAAAGGAGGGTGGGAGACGG
>CADCXT010003069.1:42500-56069 GCA_902806775.1 Microtus agrestis
ACTAATCAATTCTGTCTTTTAATTTCTTGTTTCAAAATACAGGTGAGATTTTTTTATATTGATTGAAACTATGATATAGCTAATTGATAGTACGTAGAACTGGGCCCTAGCACCATCTCTGCCCCTTCTTAACTTTATAATCTAGACCAAGATGTTTTTTATCTCCCTGAGGTTCTTTTCTCTGCTGTGATGTGATGATAATATTTGAACTTTAAACTTCTTAAAACTCTAGTAAGAAATATAGATAAGAAAGTTTTTTGTATTATAATAGATGTTAAAACATGAGGACACAGGGAAGGCATGGTATCAACACAGTCAAAAGCTCAATGAGATGGCTTAGCAGAGGGTAATGATTGTTTCCAAGTCTGAAAATCTGAGTTGTGTCTCTGGAACCTACACCACAGTGAAAGGATTGTGTGGGAAGTCTGTCTCTATGTGTTGCTTTTATTGCTTAGTGAATAAAGCTGTTTAGGTCAGTGGTTTAGCAGAGTAGGGTAAGGCGGGAATTCCAGGCAGAGACAGAGGAAAAAGAAGGTGGAGTCAGTGTGTGGGTGCACCCCTTGCACTGACTCTACCTACTTTTTCCTGTCTCTGCCTGGAATTCCTGCCTTACCCTACTCTGCAATGGGGATGTTCTATTGGGAACTCACCAAGGCCAGCTTGCCTGGGTCTGAAAAAGCCCGGGATAAAACCGGTCTCACTAAACATAGCGGACAATGAGGACTACTGAGAACTCAAGAACAATGGCAATGGGTTTTTGATCCTACTGCACTTATTGGCTTTGTGGGAGCCTAGGCAGTATGGATGCTCACCTTACTAGACCTGAATGGAGGTCGGTGGTCCTTGGACTTCCCACAGGGCAGGAAAGCCTGATTGCTCTTTGGGCTGACGAGGGAGGGTGACTTGATTGGGGGAGGGGGAGGGAAATGGGAGGCGGTGGTGGGGAAGAGACAGAAATCTTTAATAAATAAATAAATTAAAAAATAAATAAAATTAAAAAAAGAAGGTGGAGTCAGGGAGATAGTATTATTTGACTAGGCAGGAAGTACAGTCAAGCAGCTTCCAAAATGTGCAATATATGACGGAGATAACTGGCTATCTGAACATTCACCCAAAGTCTCATTTGCAATGTTGAAGCAACCAACTTTGGCTAAGGACTAGAGTAACTGACAGATCATTTCAGAGGCAGAAACATTTTCAGAACTGTCTTACCCTGTCTTGAGATGGTTTGGCAGTCTTTTTCCTTGTATCCTGCTTATCCAGTTCAGATACCACGTACGTTGTCACTAGTTGAGGCACAAGCTGTTCCTTGCCCTGTGGGAAGTCCTTCTGTGTATGTGTTGCTTTTATTGTTTAATAAAAAAGCTGGTTTTGGCCTATGGCTTTATGAGAGAGTGATGTGGGAATGATTTCTTATTAATAAAGAAACTGCCTGGATTTTAAGATCAATTTTGTTATATGTATTTCTGATCTTGATTAAGGTATTGTGATTGTGTAATTCATTTAAAAATGTACTGTATAATTAGGAAATATAGGTTGTTAATGGATAATCATTGATAATAGTCAAGCTTGTAGTCATGTTAGTTAGATTTTCTAAATATATAGAGATATATTTCAGTCAGATAATGCATTCTTCATTTCTTTCAAAGACTGCAGAATATGGCATTTAAATGTTTTAATAATTTCGGGTTTTTCATGACAATGAGACATGTCTGCTCCTAGCAGCACCAATCTACTTCGAGAGGAAGATGGGCATCAAAGAGAATCCTTATGGAGTTGGATAGCCATTTGGGCAAGAAACTGCTCTTGCCTGGACTTATGCATAAACTGGACACAAAGAACCCGCAGAGAGAGGACTGCTGAACTTGCCTAAAGGTGAGATGGTCTTTCAGGGTTCCTGATTCATGAGAGTATGCGAGACATTCTACAGGACACAACAGAAAGTGACTGAACTGTCTTTGAAATTTCCTGCTTCATGAAATGTCTGCTGGATACTGTGGGCCTGAAGGCCGAAGATAGATGCCCCAATGGTACAAAAGAACTTTGGGTGACTGTCCAGGCAGCGAGATGTCTCTGTCATTTCTAGAGCGTTTGATTTCTTGTTTACTTAGGTAGTTTTATATCCTTCTGGAGTCTTTGATGGAGTTGAAGAATAGATAGTTATAGTTTTCCTTAGTTATAATAAAAGATAAAGTAGATATTGTAACTGTAATTCTTACTTGATAACTGTTTTGTTATCTGTAATTTTACTATGTTAAAGTTAAAGCCTTTCTTTTTTGTTTAAACAGAAAAAGGGGAAATGATATGGGAATGATTTCTTATTAATAAAGAAACTGCCTGGCCCTTTCGATAGGTCGACCCTTAGGTGGGTGGAAAAAACAGAACAGGATTCTGGGAGAAGGAAGCTGAGTAGGAGTTGCCATGATGTTCCCATGCCAGGCAGACACAGGCTAGAATCTCCCCGGTAAGCACACCTTAGGGTGCTACACACCTTATAAGAAATGGGCTAGTCCAAGTGCGAGAGCTAGCCAATAAGAGGCTACAGATAATGGGCCAGGCAGTGTTTAAAAGAATACAGTTTCCGTGTAATTATTTCGGGGCATAAGTAAGCCATGTGGATGGCCATGTGCAGGGGACGCAGCCCAGCAGCTACCAATTTCAACGAGAGAGAGAGAGAGAGAGAGAGAGAGAGAGAGAGAGAGAGAGAGAGAGAAGGCAGAGTCAATGAGCCACCTAGCCAGTAGGCAATGAACCTCATGGCAAAATATAAAATAAGAGAAATGGGTTAACCAAAGATATAAGAGTTAAAACAGATATGTGCTTAAGCCATTGGCCAAACAATATTGCAATTAATACAGATTTCTGTGTGAGTATTTCGGGAGTCTGGGCAGCCGAGAAACATACATGTAGCCTCCCACAACAGAAAGAGATAACCAATTCCTGAAAGTTGTTCCGCATTCATGTAGCTTCTATTTTCTTAAGTGTTATAGGCCTATTTAAATTGCTTATCTGATCTTGATTTAATTTTAGTATGTGGCACCTATCAAAAGAAGTGTCCATTTCTTTTAGATTTTTTTATTTTTTTAAGAATATAGGTTTTTGTTGTATGACTTAATGATTCTTTGGATTCCCTTGGTTCTGTAGTTATGTCCCATTTTTGTTACTGATTTTATTGAGTTGAATATTCTCTCTTCGAGTTTTGGTAAGTATGGATAAGTGTTTATCTATTTTGTTGATTTTCTCAAAGAACCAACTCTTGATTATTTTTCTGACATCTATTCTTTTTCGGTATTTGTTTCTTTTTTTCTGGAGTTTTCATGTGTGCTGTTAAGTTGCTAGTATGAGATCTCTGAACTTTCTTTATGAAGATTATTTTAGTGCTATAAACTTTCTCTTTAGCACTACTTTCTCTGAGTTCCATAAGTTTGAGTATGTTGTGCACTCATTTTTATTGAATTCTAGGACGTCTTTAATTTCATTTTTGCCTTGACCCAGTAGTCATTCAGTAGAGAATTGTTCAGTTTTCCATGAGTTTGTAGGCTTTATGTTGTTGTTGAAATTTAGCTTTAGTCCTTGATGGTCTGATAGGGTGCAGGGAGTTCCTTCGTTCCTTCAGTTTTCTTGTATCTGTTGAGTCTTGTTTTGTTACAGAGTATGTGGTCAATTTTGAAAAAAAGTTTTGTGAGATTCTGAGAAGGTACTTTCTTTTGTGTTTGGGTAAAATATTCTGCAGATATCTGTAATATTAATTTATTTTATAACATCTGTTAGATCCATTATTTCTATTTTTAGTTTTTGTCTGTCAATTGGTAAGAATGAGGTATTGAAGACTCCCAGTATTAATGTTGGAGGTTTGATGTGTGACTTAAGCTTTACTGATGTTTCTTTTACAAATGTGACTGTTCTGAAGAGGTCTTCTTGGTGAATTTTTCATTTGGTGAGTATGAAGTGCCCCTTCCCATCTCTTTTGATTAATTTTGGTTGAAAGTCTACTTTGTTAGATATTAAAATAGCTATACCAGCTTGCTTCCTGGATCCATTTGCTTGAAAAACCATTTCCCAACCCTTTACTCTGAAATAATGTATGTCTTTGATGTTGAAGTGTGTTTCTTGTATGCAGTAAAAGGATGGATCCTGGTTTTGCATCCATTCTGTTAGCCTATCACTTTCTTTTGGAGAACTGAGTCTATTAATATTGAGAGATATTAATAACCAATGATTGTTAATTCCTGTTATTTTGTTGTTGGTGGTAGTAGTAGTATGTACGTGTGTGTTTTTTTTCCTTCTTTTTGTTTTGTTTGTATGAGATTATTCATTTCCTGTGGTTTTGTGGGTGTAATTAGCCATCTTGAGTTGGAGTTTATCCTCTAGTGCCTTCTGGAGGAACGGATTTATGGGTAGATGTTGTTCATATTCAACTTAGCCAAGGAATATTTAGTTGTCTCCATCTATGGTGATTGAAAATTTTTAAGGGTTGGCATCCGTGATCTCTCAGAGTCTACGAGACCTTTGTCCAGGCCCTTCTGGCTTTCAGAGTCTCCATTGAGAAGTCAGGTATAATAAGTCTGCCTTTATAGGTTACTTGGCTTTTTCTCCTTGAAGCTTTTAATATTCTTTATTTCTTCTGCATGTTTAGTGTTTTGATCATTTTGTGGCAGGGGAACTTCCTTTTCTGGTCCAATCTATTGGTGTTCTGTAAGATTCTTGTACTTTCATAAGCATGTCCTTAATATCAATGTCTTAGTCAGGGTTTTTTATTGCTGTGAAGATAAACCATTATCACAAGAACTCATATAGAGGAGAAATGTTTCACTGGGATGGCTTACATTTTCAGAGGTTTAATCCATTACCATCATGGTGTGACATGGTGGCAAGAAGGCAGACATGGTTGTGGAAAAGGAGCTGAGAGACCTACATTTTGACCCACAGACAACAGAAAGTGATCTGAGATACTGGGAGTGGCTTGAGCATATATAAGACCTTAAAGCTGTCCTCTGCAGTTACACACTTTCTCTATCAAGGCCATACCTACTCCAATGACATCACACCTCCTAAAAGTGCCCATCCCAATAAGCCTCTAGGGGCAATTACACTAAATCTACCATAGTAAGAAAATTTTTATTCTATGGTTTTGTTAAAAAATGTTTTCTGGAAATTGTGATATACTTGATGAAGTTTAGGTCCCTACAATTGATGACTTCTGTTGAATTTTCAGTGTTTTTTTTTTTTTTTGAGCTTGCAACTGGGAGTTTGACCATGTTCTGGTGAGTATATGGGTATTGGGGCAACACAAATTGTGCTTCTTATTTCCTCCTCCTCCTCTTTTTCTTCTTCTTCTTCTCCTTCTCCTTCTTCTTCTTTTTTTTTTTTGGGGGGGGGTTGAAAGTTACAAGAGTAGGAATTAGACCTGGGAGGCCTGGGAAGTGAATGTGATTAGGTTTCATGATGTTAAACTCTCAAATAATCAATAAAAGTGTTACAAAAAGGAAATTTTTTTTCTGGGCCTTTGAGCTGGGATTCTTCTCATTCTTATATTCTTATTATTTCTGTGTGTGTACTTTTCATAGCATCACAGATTTCCTGAGTGTTTTGTGTCAGGAACTTTTGAGATTTAACATTTTCTTTGATCAATGTATAAATTTCTTCTATAGTATCCTCTATGTCTGAAATTATCTCTTCCATCTCTTCTATTCTGTTGGTAATGCTTGTGTCTAAAGATTTAATGGCAGCTCACCAAGGCCAGCTTGACTGGGACTGATGGAGCATGTGATCAGACTGGACTCTCTGAACGTGGGGGACAAGGAGGGCTGACTGAGAAGCCAAGGGCATTGGCACTGGGTTTTGATCCTACTGCATATACTGGCTTTGTGGGAGCCTAGTCTGTTTGGATGCTCACCTTCCTAGACCTGGATGGAAGGGGGAGGACCTTGGACTTCCCACAGGGCAGGGAACCCTTACTGCTCTTTGGACTAGAGAGGGAGGGGGAGAGGATGGGGAAAAAGGAGGGAAATGGGAGGATAGGAGGAAGTGGAAATTTTTAATTAAAAATAAATAAATAAATGGAAAAAAGAACTAAAAAAAAGATTTTCCAATTTTACTATTACCCCGGTTTGTGTTTTCTTTATTGCTTTTCTTTCCATTTTCAGGTCCAGACAAGTTTTATTCTTTTCCTTCAGCTTTTTTCCCCTTGGCTTTCTTTAAAGGATTTATCCATATCCTCCAGTTGTTTGTGTTTTCCTGGATTTCTTTAAGGGATTTCTTCATTTCCTCCTTATGTAACTCTACCATCTTCATAAAGTTGGTTTTAAGGTCATTTTCATGAGCTTCAGATACACTGGAATGTCTAGGGCTTCCTATAGTAGGACAGCTGTCTCTAGGGGACATATTGTTGATTTTGTTTTTATACTGGCCTCTATGCATCTGGGTTTGTGGTAATTATAGGTTCAAGTGCTGATTTTAGAGTTTGTCTTTAATGGATGGGTGTTTTTTCCTTTGATTTCTGTTTCCTTTCTGGTCTTCTAGCCTGAGTGGCCTATGGTTCTCATGACCAGAGAGTCCTCTGCTCCAGTAGGGTGTCTCATCTGGGGTTTTGGCAGCCTGTTTGACCTCCTTCTGGGTGCTAGCATTGGCCTTGGCATTCCGGGGTTCTGGAGACTAGTGTGGCCTCTGGTAGAGCAGGGGCCTTCTGGCAGAGTTGTGCTAGATTGATTAAGAATGGTCACCATAACAGTCCTCCACTGCTGATAGGAGTGCAAACTTGTACAGCCACGTTGGAAATCAGTATGATGACTTTTCAGAAAATTGGAAATCAATCTATCTCAAGCTCCAGCAATACCAATCTTAGGCACATACCCAAAGGATGCTCAATCATAACACAAGGACACTTCCTCAACAATATTCATAGAAGCATTATTTATAGTAACCAGAACCTGGAATCAATCTACATGTCTCTCAACTGAAGAATGGATAAAGAAATTGTGGTAGATTTAAACAATGGAGTGTCACTTAGCTGTGAAAAACAATGGCATCGTGAAATTTGCAGGTAAATGAATAGAACTAGAAAAAAACATTCTGAATGAGGTAACCCAGACTCATGAAGGCAAACATGGTACATTCTCACTCATAAGTGGATATTAGATGTAAAACAAAGGATAACTAGACTACAATCTACAGATCCAGAGAATCTTGGTAACAACGAAGACCCTAAGAGGGACACATGGGTCACGATGGGAAGGGGAATTAGATGAAATCTCCTAGGTAAACTGTGGGGAGGCCATAAAGTGTAGGGAATGGGAGAAGAGAACATGAGGGAATGGGATGGTCGGGGGGAGTGATGGAGAGGGAGAGTAATGAAAGAGGGATCTTGATAGAGAGAGTCACTATGGTGTTAGAGAGAAACCTGGTGCTAAGGAAATTCCCAAGAATCCGTAAGGATGATCCCAGTTAAGACTCCTAGCAATAGTGGAGAGGATACTCAAACTGTCCTTCCCCTATAATCAGATTGGTCAATACCCCAAATATCACCATAGAGCCTTTTTCAGTAACTGATGGAACCAGATGCAGAGATCCACAATCAAGCACCAGCCCAGGCTCCAGGGTTCCAATCAAAGAGAGGGAGGAAGTATTATATAAAGCAAAGGAGGTCAAGCTCATGATGGATAAATCTACAGAGACAGCTGAACCTAGCTCCTGGAATCTCATGAGCTCCAGACAGAACGCCTTGGAACCTCCATGGGACTGAAGTAGGCCCTCCATATGTAGGAGACAATGGTGAAGTTTGGACTATCAGAGAGGCCCCTGATGTAGCCTTAATGCAGCCTTAATGCAGGGGAAGACTTGGTACTTCTCCAATTTAATGTGCCAGACTGTGTTGAATCACAATGATAGCCTTTACATACTGAAAGGAGTGGATGGAGGGCAGGATGGTAGGAGGCAAGATGGAGAAAAGAGAGCTGGGGGAAATGTAGCTAGAATGTAAAATGAAATTAAAAGTAAATTATTAAAAGAATGGTTCCTATGAGCTCATATATTTGAATATTTGGTTTCCAACCGTTTAGGAATAATTAGGAGGAATGGCCTTGTTGGAGGAGGTGTCACTTTGGTTTTGAGCTTTCAAAAGTCCACACTAAGTCCAAGCCCCCCTCTCTCTGCTTCTATCTTGGCAATAATATTGGCAATAATATGCAAGTCCTCAACTAATTCTCCAGCTCCAATCCTACCTTCCTGCCACAATGCTTTCCACCATTATGATCATGGACTAAAATTGTAAGCAAGCTCCCACTAAATGCTTTTCTTTTTGTAAGTTGTCTTGAACATTGTCTCTTTGCACTATAATAAAACAATAACTAAGACAAATGCCATCTCAGAAGTATAGCTTATCATATCCCATATTTTTAAGGTTAAAGTAAGCATAAAAGCCAATTTTAAATTAAAAATTTTAATTTAAAAATTTAAAAATGGAAAAAAGTGTTCACTCTTTTAACCATAGGATATAAAAATTAAAATTACTTTGAGATTTAATCTTACCCCACTGTGTTAACCTGGCTAAGATCAAGAGAACTGATGACAGCAAACGTTTGGGAGGATGTGGAAGAAGAGAAATCCTCATGCGCTGTTGGTGGTAGTGCACACTTATGCAACTACTGTGAAAATCAGTGTGGTGATTCCTCAGAACCCTATAATGTTCATACCACTATTGCACTGTTGGGCATATCTTGTCACACAGGTCATCACTGTAGGTCACAGGGTTCACAGGTGGCTAAGACTGTTGATTATATTGTTCCCAGCAGTCTAAATAAGCAGCATATAGTAATATTATAGCCAGCCAGCAGGGTGAAATCTTCCTGGTTAGTATGAGCTTGAACTGTTTATCCTCACATGTGTATTACTTTTATTTTTATTATCCAACATTTAGATTACCTAGAAACAGGGATAGTTATCTCTAATTTTATAAAATAGCTTAGCAGAACTTTTTTCTTTTTCTTCCTTTTTTTTTTAAACTGAGCTCTACATTTTTTCTGCTCTTCTTCCTGCCTCTCCCCTCCCCTTCAACCCTCTCCCAAGGTCCCCATGCTCCCAATTTACTCAGGAGATCATGTCTTTTTCTACTTTTATATCACATAACATTCTGTCAATTTGAAAATTGAGAGATTTCATATGACCTTACTTGTTTTACATAATTGATTTATAATTATTCATTTCTTAATAATTTATATTTTTCTTTATTTATTTATTAAAGTTTCTGTCTCTTACCCACCGCTGCCTCCCATTTCCCTCCCCCTTCCCCAATCAAGTCCCCCTCCCTCGTCAGCCCAAAGAGCAATCAGGGTTCCCTGCCCTGTGGGAAGTCCAAGGACCACCCACCTCCATAATTTAATAATTTAAATAAGAATAATGATCTATATATCAAAACAGTGATAACCAACATCCATATACCAACATTTTAAAATAGTGGGTGACAAATATACCCTTTGAGAGGTTCAATGTGTCACAATTCCTCTCTGGGACTTACTTTTTTCATTTTACAATTTTTGCTTTTATTTTTTATTTTATTTTTTGAGATTATATCATTTTCTCTTCCTTTTCCTCTTCCAAAACTCTCTCATATATTCTTACTCTTTTTATTAGCTGTTTTACATACATATTTATGCATAAGTACATGTATATTCACAAATATATAAGTACAACCTACACCATCTGCATTATGTTATCTGTGTGTAGGCTTTTAGGGCTGACTTTTTGGTATAGTATTATGCATTTTTTCTCTTCCCTCCTCCCCCTCCCACCACTTTCTTTCTAATGGCCTATTTTTTCTGTGTGTGTATTGTTATACACACAGAAAGACATATACGAATAAATATATAAATAAAACTTGATGAATCCATTTGTATTATATATATATATATATATATATATATATATATATATATATATATATGGCTGACCACTGTTATTGGATATACAATTAGGTGGCTCAACCATGGGAAGGACTATTCTGCTTTTCTTAGCAGCCATTAATTGCTTCTAGCTTTATATCTAAAGGTGGGGTCCCATAGAATTTTCCCCATGGATGTGTAATACATACTTTTAGTTTCTTTATTCCGACATTCCAATTAGCAATGACTTCTTAGATTTATATTGTTTTCTTAAAAACTCATTAATGCAGGAGCATTTCACATGGGCAAATCATGGCATAATAATTAGTATCATAAGATGCAGATCTCATCTCAAAGTTTTCATTAGATTAAAATGGTGACTCAAACTTTACTCTGTCAAAGAAACCATTTTCACATTATCTGTGTCACATTTTATTTGTGTTCTGACTCTTAGGGACAGTTTATTTTCATCCTATTCTCAGCAATGCAATTCTTAAGGAGGTTGTGGAGTTTCAAGTCTTGGCAACTGTGGGGTTAAATGTCAACTTAGTCATTAATTATTTGGATTTGGTGAGTTATTTGGTTTCTCAAAGATTTTATTTTCTAAGTGGTAATTGAAGCTATGATTTCTTACCTTATAGCTCTGGCATGGGAATGGAGAGAAAATATATATTAAAACTCTTTCCACCACACGTGGTACTTATTAGACATGAAATATATCTTAGTGATGGCAATCTATGTCATATGAAGTTGGATTAATGCAGATGATATTTTGTCATTATATCCTCTATATGCTTTTAATACTGAATCTGTTGCATCTGTGAATAAGCTTGTAGTCCATATGTTTGCAGTCTGAAGGGTTTGGTTAGTGACAAAATGTGCAAATACTTTTTTCTCCTTGATATCTTTTCTCCAAATAGCGAAACAATTAAATTTAAAATTCTTTTAGACTAATTCATGAATGAATAAGTATTTTGACTGTATGTATGTGTATTGCTTGCATGCCTAGTGCTCATGGACATCAGAAGAATGTAGCAGATACTCTGGAACTGGAGTAAAGAATGGTTGTGAACCACAATGAAGGTACTGGAAATCAAAGACCAGTCTTGTGTAGGACCAACAACAAATCTTGATCTAACAATAGTTACTCTGATGAGAACTCAAATTGTTTCCAATTCTCCAAGACTGACTTCTGACCTGTGTCTTTCTCCTCAGTATTTCTAAATGTTATGCTAATAAGCATAAAATGGATAACTAAAATTTGGCTGATAGTTAGGAGAGGAAGCTTTGCTGCTATAGAAAAAAAAAGAACACTGGCCTGCTTCTCAAAATCAACTGCATGTTTTCCTGCTCATTTGCTAAGGCCTGACAGAAAACACTAAGTCTTTCTGGGTCTCAATTTCCTCTTTGCCAAACGAGGTGTTGAAATTTATGGTGACTGGTTTCCTGTTTTATTTCTGTCAGTCAGTTGTTCTGAAATGAATATTGCATTTTTTCAACACAAGCCAGGCACAATGATGCAAGTGAGACTGGGGGAGGGGAGAACAGTTCATAAAGTCCAAAGCCTCTGGGGGTAGAAGAAAGAAAGCTACAAAAGACTAGGTTTTCTGTGTTGGTTTGTGAGGTCTTATGTCTGATAACTCCCCAGGCAGGCCCCCTTAACTTTACTGTTTGTGTGGACTAATGTAGACAACAAAGAACAGTACTTTGGTCAGAGAGGAGCAAAGTGGAAACAGATTCAACTCCAATTAAACTTGAGAATAGAAAATGCCCATAAATGCCTGCTTCTTTTATGAGAAGTTTCTATTACAAATCTCTCCAAATCATTAGTGAAATATGTAGATTGAAATGAATATATACTTTACAATTTTATTTTGTTTATTTAAATAACGGCAAGAAAATGTACCAGAGTTAAAATATTTATTTCCACAAAACAAAAATAATTGTTTGTGTCATTATATAATTTTCTAAGTTTTAAAAATACAACTTTTAGCCAAGCATGGTGGCACAAACCATTATTCTTAGCATTAGTGAGGCTGAGACAAGAGAATCCTAAGTTTAAGACTGGCCTGGCCTGTATAGGGAGGCACTGTCTCAATAAAACAAAGAGGAAAAAAAAATTCTTGGTTTACATATGGTCTAAACGCTGACTACTTTTTATTGGACAGTCAAAAGAGGGCTTATTTTGGGGAGAGGCTAATTATCCTTTACCCAATATGTTGGTTGCCTGCTGTCTTAGTTACTATTCTATTGCTATGAAGAGACACCTTAACCAAGGCAGCTTATAAAAGGAAGAATTTAACTGGGGGCTTGCTTGTAGCTTCAAAGGAAGAGAGTATGGCAGCAGGAAAACAAGAATGGTGCTAGAGTAGTATCTAAGAACTTCCATTGTAATCCACAGGCAGAGAGGTAGAGAGGCAGAGAGGCAAAGAGAGACAGGTAGAGAAGCAGGGGGAGAGAGAGGGGGCCTGGGGTATTGACTTTTGAAACCTTAAAGTCCACTCTCCCAGTGATACATCTCTTCCAAAAAGGTCACAACTACCCCCTACAAAATTGTACCTCCTAATCATTCTTAAACAGTTCCAAGAACTGGGATTATGAGCTGATGGAGGCCATTCTCATTCAAACTACATTTCACTCCCTGGCCCCCATAGGCTTGTAGCCATATCATAATGTAAATTGCATTGAGAACTTCAAAAATCCCCATAATCTTTCACAGTTTCAACAATGTTTCAAACTTCAAAGTCCAAAGTCTCTTCTAAGATTCAAAGAAATCACTTAACTACAACCCCTGTAAAATATAAAAATAAATTTGATAATTCCAATATTATTGCTTTAACTTTGGCACAGAACCTTGACTGCTCTTTGGACTGGAGAGTGAGGGGAAAAGGAGTGGGGCATGAGGAGTGGGGAGAGGGGGAGGTAAAAGAGAGGTCGGGAGGAGGCAGAAATTTTTAATAAATAACTTATATTATTATAGTTAGAGATTCATGATTTGCTATCAGACTGTGTCTAAGAACATCTTTTTTGACCAACTTTAAGTTCTTCACTGATTCCCCAAGGTTCATTCCTACTTTTTTTTTTTACTGAAAAAAATTTCTACCTCCTCCCTGCCTCCCATTTCCCTCCCCGCCTCCCTTTTCCCTCCCCCTCCTCTCACTCCTCTCCCCCTCCCCCCACTCCTCTCCCCCTCCCTCTCCAGTCTGAAGAGCAGTCAGGGTTCCCTGCCCTGTGGAAAGTCCAAAGTCCTCCCCCCTCCATCCTGGTCTAGGGAGGTGAACATCCAAACAGGCTAGGCTTCCACAAAGCCAGAACATGAAGTAGGATCAAAACCCAGTGCCATTGTCCTTGGCTTCTCAGCAGCCCTCCTTGTCTGTCATATTCAGAGAGTCCGGTTTTATCCCCTGCTTTTTCACAGTCCAGCTGGCCTTGGTGAGCTCCCACTAGATCAGACCCACTGTCTCCGTGGGCGGGTGCACCCCTTGTGGTCCTGACTTCTTTGCTCATATTCTCCCTCCTTCTGCTCGTCATTGGGACATTGGGAGCTCAGTCTGGTGCTCCAGTGTGGGTCTCTGTCTCTATCTCCATCCATCGCCAGATGAAGGTTCTATGGCGATATGCAAGATATTCATCAGTATGGCTATAGGATAGGGTCATTTCAGGTTCCCTATCCTCAGCTGACCCAGGAACCAGC
>CADCXT010003075.1:0-130896 GCA_902806775.1 Microtus agrestis
GTCTCAGGGGTCTCCTGGACCCCGCGCTGCCTCCCACGTCCTCCCTCTTCTCCCTGGATCTTTGGGCTATCAGGCAGCTCTGGTCAGGTTCTGAGAAGTTCCATCTGGACGGGTGAGTTTCTGCTAACCAGGGGCGGTGTGTCCCAGAAGCGAGCACAAACCCCCCACCCCCAGCTCCTTCAGCAGGGCTGTCTTTCTTAGGCACGACCCAACTCCCCAGCATCCCACCCCAACCCTGCTTTGCTGTGTGTTCTGATCAGTGCTCAAGACCGGTTTTAAGCTCCTACACTAAGGCAACCCACCCAGACCGGGAAGGGCCTGCCATTCAGGCAGGTCTCAAGGTTCCCTGTAAGGGAGCTCGGGCACCTACAGCTTGGGCTCCAAAGTCTCCAGGGGTCTCCTGGACCCCGCGCTGCCTCCCACGTCCTCCCTCTTCTCCCTGGATCTTTGGGCTACCAGGCAGCCCTGGTTAGGTTCTGAGAAGTTCCATCTGGACGGGTGAGTGTCTGCTAGCCAGAGGCGGCCCTGTTCAGGTGCTTACGAGTTACATCTGGAAGGACTGCATTCTCTGCAAGGTCAGTTGCTCTGGAGCAGTTTTCTGCTCCTACATTAAGGCTACCCACCCAGAGTGGCGTCCGAGTTCTGGTTCTGAGGAGTTCCACCTGGACGGGTAGGTTCCTGCTCCTACACTGAAGAGATACACCCAGAGACTCAGTCACAGCAAAGACTGGACCAAGGCACCAGGCCTCTCCTGGCTTCATTTGAAGGAAGAGATGGGAAGGCGCCAATGCAAGAATTCCCCCAACAACCTGAAAGGTTGTTGTCATCACCAGAATCCAGGGATCCTGAAATAAGAAGAATTGTACACACTACTCCAGAAGAATTAGAAGAAATCGACTCAAAAGTGAATTTTATGAAAATAATAGACGACCTTAAACAGGAGGTGAAAAACTGCCATAAACAATTAGAGATGACAAACAAAAAGGTAGAGGAAATGAATAAATCGCTCAAAGATACCCAAGAGAACCAAGAGAAACAAGAAAAAGCAATCAAACAGGTAAGGGAAGTGGTTCAAGACTTGAAGAATGAAATGGAAGTAAAGAAGAAAACACAAACCGAGGGAAGGATGGAGATGGAAAATCTGGGTAAACGAACAGGAGCTACAGAGACAAGTACTACCAACAGATTACAAGAGATAGAAGAAAGATTGTCAGACACTGAAGATACCATAGAGAAAATAAACACACTGATCAAAGAAAACAGCAAAACCAACAAATTCTCATCACAAAACATTCAGGAAATATGGGACAGAATAAAAAGACCAAACCTAAGAATAATTGGGATAGAAGAAGGAGAAGAAGTACAGCTCAACGGTCCAGAAAATATATTTAATAAAATTATAGAAGAAAACTTTCCCAACCTAAAGAAAGATATTCCTTTGAAGGTACAAGAAGCTTACAGAACACCGAATAGACTGGACCAAAAAAAAACATCTCCTCGCTATATAATAATCAAAACATACAGAATAAAGAAAGAATATTAAGAGCTGCAAAGGAAAAAGGTCAAGTTACTTATAAAGGTAAACCTATCAGACTTACACCTGACTACTCTATGGAAACCATGAAAGCCAGAAGGTCCTGGATAGATGTACTGCAGAAGCTAAGAGATAATGGATGCAAGCCCAGACTACTATACCCAGCCAAGCTTTCGTTCACTATAAATGGAGAAAACAAAATTTTCCAGGATAAAAACAAATTTAAACAATATGTAGCCACAAATCCAGCCTTACAGAAAGTATTAGAAGGAAAATCACAAACCAAGGAGCCCAACAATGAACACAATAACTCAAACATCTAGAGTCCCTTCACCAGTGCAACTCAAAGAAGGCAAACAAACTCTATGACTAAAAAAGTGACCGGAGTTAACAACCACTGGTCATTAATATCAATTAATGTCAATGGACTCAACTCACCTATAAAAAGGCACAGGCTAAGAGATTGGATACGCAAACAGGATCCAACATTCTGCTGTTTACAAGAAACACACCTCAACCACAAAGACAGGCACTTACTTAGAGTAAAGGGATGGGAAAATGTTTATCAAGCAAATGGTCCTAAGAAACAAGCAGGTGTGGCCATACTAATTTCTAACAAAGTTGACTTCAAACTTAAATCAATCAGAAGAGATGGAAAGGGACATTTTATACTCATAACAGGAACAATTCATCAGGATGAAGTCTCAATCCTGAATATCTATGCCCCTAATATAAAAGCACCCACGTACGTAAAAGAAACATTACTAAAACTCAAGGCTGCCATCAAACCGCACACACTAATAGTAGGAGATTTCAACACTCCTCTTTCACCAATGGACAGGTCAATCAGACAGAAACCTAACAGAGAAATAAGAGAATTAATGGAGGTAATGAATCAAATGGACTTAACAGACATCTATAGATCATTCCACCCAAATAAGAAAGAATATACCTTCTTCTCTGCAGCTCATGGAACCTTCTCGAAAATTGACCACATCCTCGGTGACAAAGCAAGCTTACACAGTTACAAAAAAATATTCGTAACCCCCTGTGTCTTATGAGATCACCATGGTCTAAAGTTAGAACTCAACCACAATGCTACCCCCAGAAAGCCTACAAACTCTTGGAAACTGAACAGTCAACTATTGACCCACACCTGGATCAAAGAAGAAATAAAGAAAGAAATTAAAGTCTTCCTTGAATTCAATGAAAATAAAGAAACAACCTACTCAAACTTATGGGACACTATGAAAGCAGTTCTAAGGGGAAAGTTCATAGTCCTAAGTGCCCACTTAAAGAAAACAGAGAAAGCACACATTGGAGACTTAACAGCCCACCTCAAAGCTCTAGAAAAAAAGAAGCAGACTCACCTAGGAGGAGTAGAAGACTGGAAATAGTCAAACTGAGGGTGGAAATCAACAAAATAGAAACACAGAAAACAATCCAAAGAATCAATGAAACAAAAAGCTGGTTCCTGGAGAAAATCAACAAAATTGATAAACCCCTATCCAAACTAATCAAATGGCAGAGAGAGAATATGCAAATTAATAAGATCAGAAATGAAAAGGGGGACATAACCACAGACAAAAAGGAAATTCAGAGAATCATTAGATCTTACTACAAAAGCCTGTATGCCACAAAACTGGAAAATGTAAAAGAAATGGACACTTTTTTAGATAAATACCATATACCAAAGAAAAATCAGGACCAGGTGAACAATCCAAATAGACCTGTGAGTCGCGAAGAATTAGAAGCTGTTATCAAAAACCTCCCTACCAAAAAAAGTCCAGGACCAGATGGTTTCAATGCGGAATTCTACCAGAACTTGCAAGAAGACCTAATACCTATACTCCTTAATGTATTTCAGAATATAGAAACAGAAGAGTCATTGCCAAATTACTTTATGAAGCTACAGTCACTCTGATACCAAAACCACACAAAGACTCAACCAAGAAAGAGAATTACAGGCCTATCTCACTCATGAACATCGACGCAAAAATCCTCAACAAAATACTGGCAAACCGTATCCAAGAACACATTAGAAAAATTATCCATTATGATCAAGTAGGCTTCATCCCAGAGATGCAAGGCTGGTTCAACATACGAAAATCTATCAATGTAATCCACTATATAAATAAACTGAAAGAAAAAAACCATATGATCATTTCTTTAGATGCTGAAAAAGCTTTTGACAAAATTCAACATCCCTTTATGATAAAAGTCTTGGAGAGATTAGGGATACAAGGGTCATACCTAAATATAATAAAAAGCTATTTACAGCAAGCCGACAGCTAACATCAAACTAAACGGAGAGAAACTCAAAGCCATCCCGCTAAAATCAGAAACACGACAAGGCTGTCCACTCTCTCCATACCTCTTCAACATAGTGCTTGAAGTTTTAGCAATAGCAATAAGACAACATAAGGGGATCAAGGGGAGTCGAATTGGAAAGGAAGAAGTTAAACTTTCGTTATTTGCAGATGATATGATAGTGTACATAAGCGACCCCAAAAACTCCACCAAAGAACTCCTACAGCTGATAAACACCTTTAGTAATGTGGCCGGGTACAAGATCAACTCCAAAAAATCAGTCGCCCTCCTATACACAAAGGATATGGAAGCAGAGAGGGAAATAAGAGAAGCTTCTCCTTTCACGATAGCCACAAACAGCATTAAATATCTCGGGGTAACTCTAACCAAAGAAGTGAAAGATCTATTTGACAAGAACTTTAAGGCATTGAAGAAAGAAATTGAAGAGGATACCAGAAAATGGAAGGATCTCCCTTGCTCTTGGATTGGGTGGATCAACATAGTAAAAATGGCAATCCTACCAAAGGCAATCTATAGATTCAATGCAATCCCCATCAAGATCCCATCAAAATTCTTCACTGATCTTGAGAGGACAATAATCAACTTTATATGGAAAAACAAAAAACCCAGGATAGCCAAAACAATCTTATACAATAAAGGAACTTCTGGAGGCATTACCATCCCTGATTTCAAACTCTATTACAGAGCTTCAGTAATGAAAACAGTGTGGTATTGGCATAAAAACAGAGAAGTCGACCAATGGAATCATATATAAGACCCGGATTTTAACCCACAAACCTATGAACACCTTATTTTCGATAAAGGTGCTAAAAGTATACAATGGAAGAAAGAAAGCATCTTCAACAAATGGTGCTGGCACAACTGGATGTCAACCTGTAGAAGAATGAAAATAGATCCATATCTATCACAATGCACAAAACTCAAGTCCAAATGGATCAAAGACCTCAATATCAATCTGAACACACTGAACCTGATAGAAGAGAAAGTGGGAAGTACCCTACAACAGATGGGCACAGGCGATCGCTTCCTAGGTATAACCCCAGCAGCACAGTCATTAAGGGCAACATTGAATAAATGGGACCTCCTGAAACCGAGAAGCTTCTGTAAAGCAAAGGACACTGTCACTAAGACAAAAAGGCAACCCACTGACTGGGAGAAGATCTTCATCAGCCCCGCAACAGACAAAGGTCTGATCTCCAAAATATATAAAGAACTCAAGAAACTAGACTTTAAAATACTAATTAACCCAATTAAAAAATGGGGCACTGATCTGAAGAGAGAATTCTCAACAGAAGAAGTTCAAATGGCCAAAAGACACTTAAGGTCATGCTCAGCCTCCTTAGCAATCAGGGAAATGCAAATCAAAACAACATTGAGATATCATCTTACACCTGTCAGAATGGCTAAAATCAAAAACACCAATGATAGCCTTTGCTGGAGAGGCTGTGGAGAAAGGGGTACCCTCATCCATTGCTGGTGGGAATGCAAACTTGTACAACCACTTTGGAAAGCAGTGTGGCAGTTTCTCAGGAAATTCGGCATCAACCTACCCATGGACCCAGCAATGCCACTCTTGGGAATATACCCACGAGATGCCCGATCATATGACAAGGACATTTGTTCAACTATGTTCATAGCAGCATTATTTGTAATAGCCAGAACCTGGAATCAACCTAGATGCCCTTCAATGGAAGAATGGATGAAGAAAATGTGGAATATATACACATTAGTATACTACTCAGCGGTAAAAAACAATGACTTCGCGAATTTTGCATGCAAATGGATGGAAATAGAAAACACTATCCTGAGTGAGGTAACACAGACCCAAAAAGATGAACATGGGATGTACTCACTCACAATTGGTTTCTAGAGATAAATAAAGAACCTTCATCTGACGAAGGATGGAGATATAGACAGAGACCCACACTGGAGCACCGGACTGAGCTCCCAATGTTCCAATAAGGAGCAGAAGGAGAGAGAATATGAGTAAAGAAGTCAGGACCACAAGGGGTGCACCCACCCACGGAGACAGTGGGGCTGATCCATTGGGAGCCCACCAAGGCCAGCTGGACTGTGACTGAAAAAGCATGGGATAAAACCGTACTCCTTGAATTTGGCGGACAATGAGGGCTGCTGAGAAGGCAAGAACAATGGCACCGGGTTTTGATCCTACTTCATGTCCTGGCTTTGTGGGAGCCTAGCCAGTTTGGATGATCACCTTCCTAGACCAGGATTGAGTGTGGAGGACTTTGAACTTTCCACAGGGCAGGGAAGCCTGACTGCTCTTCGGTCTGGATATGGAGGGGGAGGAGAGGGGGAGGAGTGGGAGGAGGGGGAGGGAAATGGGAGGTGGGGAGGAGGCAGAAATTTCTTTTTTTCCAATATAAAAAAAACTAAAAAAAAAAAAGAGGATAGCTTACAAACTTTTGGTTGGATGTCCAATGGTTAATGCTCTAGTGATAATATTCATATGGGAGACCTTGAGCTGCTAGGTAAAATTCTTACAAAAAACAGTTTCCAATAGAGAGCTAAAACAGATGCCTAACAGGTACTCAAGCAGGTAAATCAACAGATAAAGTATACAATAATCAACAAATACAGTATATTAATTATAATTCAGCTATGGCAAGTGTGTATATTAGATGTAAAATTTATTATACAACAGCTTTATAAAACATGCTGCTTATGGTTAAATCTTCTCAGTTTTGCTAGTTAAGATATTAAACTCTTCATTTAAACCATTATCCTGTCTGATATAAAAGGACAGGATAGAATCTGGACAATGGTTTAACAAATTATTGACTATGATCAATGTTTCTTATACTAAACAGTAGATTCATTGATAATTTTAAGATTGATTCCTGGACAATTGCCTTTGCTAAATTCAAAGGCCAAAAACAATGGTCTTTTCCCAGATCACTGCTACTATTTATGCACCTGTATCTTGCTAATGTTATAGCAAAAAATCCCTTAAAGGATTTTATGCTAAATTTTACAAATGACTCTTCCAATGGAGGAACTGCATATATGGCTAACAACAATAAAAGTTATGGAGCATAACAAGGCTCCTTCAAAGCAACTCATAAAAGTTGCCAGCAGATCCTGATGCAAACGGATCTGGCTTGATGACACCAAGCTTACCTTTGATAAGACAAGGTGAAAACGCCCTTGCAATGCATTATGAAAAAACCCGACCTGTATATATTTTTGGGGTCGAGGATGTGTTTGTGCTTTTTTCGCAGAAAGAAATTAAATTCTGGACGTGATGTTGAGGCTGCAGACACAGACGAGTTCCAGACTTCCAGAGATGATTGAGGAGAGGTCCTTGGTCCGGTCTTCCCTGCCCCCAAGGAAAGAAGTGCCTGCTAACAAAACCAGCTACACCACTCTGCATGGTGTCATCCTGCCTCCAGAGTCCAGGGAGACCCGGCAGACATAAGTGCCAGGATATGCTTCATGTAGCTGAATCCAGCTCGCCTCACCCAGGTTCCCCCACCTGTCCTGGAGCACAAATGCTAAACTGCTTCTGCAGCTTGAACTCTGGTCTGCTTTGGAGCTGAGTTGCAGACTAAACATCAGACTGCTTTAAACTTTGGGACACAGAACTCATTTTAATTAAAATATTAACCTCTCTTCACTTAAGAAGGGGGAAAATTGGGGGTTCCTGTCACTGTTGCTCAGAGACTGGAACTGGTGATATTTGATAACATCAATGTATGTCATTGTACTCCTACTGAAATTGTTCTAATGATATTTGTAACTGCTTATAGATTTTGGGAAAAGTTTGACACATGCTGTAAAGTGTTTGGGTTTAATGCATATGTTAAAAATTTTAGATTTTGATCCCTTTTAAAATGCCCTAATTTTTGGCAGGCAGCACACGTAACTTTATGTGGAGTAGGCACTTAGGAAGGAGGACATACCATAGGCCAGACTAAAAGGTGAATACTGGGTTGGGAAAAAGCCCTTTCTTCTTGTCCGGAGATGGAGTTATTGGTGCCAAAATTATATCATTATATCTTTTGTTTGAGGAGCTCCTCACAGTCTTTTCATTAATGATAGACGCAGGGGCCCAATGACTGGAGTTAGTGTGGATCCTCTCCTGAATAGCACACCATACAGAGGTTGTAGAAACCGGCTCAACATGGCATGGTACAGGTATGAGGGCGCTCTCCACATGGCCTAAGACAGGGTGCCCTGTGATCTGCTTACTTTAATCCTGCTAGATGTCTTTTATTTGAGGAGCTCCAAGGACGGGCGACTTATGGCAGGATAATCCCCCAACCTAAGGCAGGGCCCTGGGAACCCTAGGACGAGTAAGGGGGAAAGAAAAAAGGCCTGGTCCCCACTCGACCTAGGAGTCATCGGGCAACACTCTGTTTCCAGGAGAGGTGGATTGCTTCACCACTCGAGAGGAGGGTCTCTCCTTGTCTCAGTCCCTTCTCCTTTGCTCTGACACCATGGTTGACTCTGACTGGTGCTCTCCACGTGATAGCTGCCTGCCTTTGTATGGGAGGGGGGAGGGAATCTGTTGGGAGCCGTTTCCCCCTAGAGATCATTGCAGGAACCATCGCCCTGGGGAGACTGCGGGGAACCCCACACCCATGGTTGTGCTGGGAATGGTTCTGTTGCCCCACACCCAGTTGAAGCTGTTAATGGAGAAAAATAAAATAAATAAAATAGAAAAAAAAGAAGTAAATCATTATAAAAATAAATAAATACTCCCAAGGAATGTGAAACATTCCATTTCTTTCAATTGAAAAAGAGTCAAGGAATCCAAAATGAACAAGCTGATTTAAAAAGTAACTGAAGACATTTCTTCCAACATCAACGTTTTGAAATTTCCTCTATCTTGCTAAATATGGCTTGAGTATCTTTTTTTTCCTCTCAGTGTTCATATTTATATATAGTAGTGGCTGAGTGGGAGGTAAATGGAAACAATTAACACACTAAATAACAAGGTCCTGCACCTATCTTCTACAATGCATTTTCACTAAGTTATTGTATATTATGGACATTTAATAAAATATGTCCAGATAACTGAAAGGGAAGACGAATTTAAATTTAACCTAAACAACATTTTAAAGCTCAGTAGCTTTTGAACATAAAGGAAACCATAATCTGAAAACTATAATCTGTAATCTAAGTACATGTGATTAGATTTTAAGAATTTCCAAACCTTTTCTGAAATATAACTCCATTTTTAAATGTATATTTTGGTATGGTTCCCTCATCATCAACATATTAAATAATTAAATTTAAATTATTTTAATAAGGTAAACATTCTAACTGTATTTTTTATTATTTAGAACAAATCTTTGTGTTTCTCAGCTGTTTTATTGTTTTGTGACTTGGAGTAGACAGAAAGTGTTGTGTTTCCAACAGTGTCGCAGAGACAAGTGAGCAATGGCCTGTGAACAGTCCCACTCTGTCCCACATTGTCACCTGCTTATATACTGACAAATATGTTGTTCTTGTCAAATTAAGAGAAACTAAATTAATTCCGTACACAGAGAGAGTTTTTCTGGTGGCCAGAATATCAAGGAGCCCAGAGCTTGTGAGCTGGAAACACAAATGGAAGCTACAGAAGTTGCTCCACGGAATGGAAAGTGGTGGTGGGGGGCATGTGCAACCCTGAGAAAATGCTATGCAGCCACATAGTAGCTTCGCTGTGTCAGGGTTTTGCAAAAAAAAAAAAAAAAAAAAAAAAAAAAAAACTGCTTAGTTAGTAAAATCAGTCCAGGCAGGTTGGTTTGGGAGACATTCTGAGCCACAGCCCTTGGGACTATGGATCTTATGGGCTGGGCCCAGTGGGCATGGAGGCAGGATTCATGTGGGCAGCAGATGTAGACAGACGCTGTAAAGTATTCCCACACAAGTTCAGATTTTAGTATAATAAAGAGTTCTTTATTTATGCATAGTTTCACAGATCACAGTCCTTGCATGAACCAGGAAAAGGAACTAAATCCAGCAGCGGAGAGAGAGAGATCACACAAACTTTATATCTACATTTATAGTACAAGAGACAAAGCCCAAGTGGGCTGGTATCTTTAAGTTTATTGGCTGAAGGAGTTTCCATGGCATTTTATGATCAAGCATGATGATTAAAGTTCTATATCCAGGACTTATATGATAGAAAGAGATAGTTGACTACTGCAAGTCACTCACTGGAATCCACATATGGTTCATGGCACAACTGTATTCTTAAAACATTAATGAGTAACAAATGTAGTACATAAAAAGAAAAAGCAAATGATTCCTCATCCTACCATGATGCTGCTTTTCCTAGTTTGTTTTGTTCTGTAATTAAAAGCAGAACTAAGTCTACATATAATGACTTTTCATTCTGGCCACTAGTTATTTTTATGTTTTCAGAGAAACAGAGAGAGGAAACAAAAAGAAAGGAAACAACCAACTTGAAACCATTAGTGACTGGACCATCAGAAGCATCATAAAGCATTGTGAAGAAAACTAGGCTCAAATGTTTAAATATCATTTATAAATGTTTGTTCTTATTTAAAGGAGGTTAAACATAAATTGTTAATGTTCACAGCCAAGGTCCTTCTTAAGCAATAAAAGGGGTAATTGATGGGCTGGGATATTCGGTAGATTTCTGTGTGGTTACTCACACCAATAAAAATAGTATTAGTGATATTATCTGTGAGCTATTATATGTAGGCAATTTACATTGGTATAGATTCTTGTATGTTGATATAAATTCAAATTATATTTGTTATATTGTATATGCTTATATTTCCATTTACAAAATTCTATGCAAAGAATTATTGTCATATTTTATGAATGATTGTTTCTACCAATGCTTAAGATATTTTAAATATTGGTGCAATTTTAGGATATATTTATCAAATTGCATTATATATTCTACCTCTGATCAAGATATTTATATTTTATTTATATTTTAAGGTCATTGTCTTCATTTCCTCAACATTTTCTTAAAGATTGTTTAACATTTTAATATAAAGCATTAGTCTTTAAGCTATGTAGATATTAAGAATTATAGGTCAAAAGTTATCAATATTTGTCATACTTATAATTAGACTAATCAAGTTCTTAGGATGAATAGAGATTGTATTCCACATAAAATCTTCAAAGAACTGTAGAATATGGTCTTTAAATAACTTACGATCTGTTGACAGGAGACATAATTGTTCCCAACAGCACTGTCTATTCCTGAGAGAATATTGGACACTGAAAAAAGCCCACTTAGAGCTTGTATTCTTGGCAAAACTGGCCTTTGGGTAAAGAACTGCCTCTGCCTCAACCACTGACAAAATGTAAAGTGTCCAGACTGGACAAACAGGATATAAGAATAAAGACTGCCAAATCATCACAAGCCAGTTTGAGATGGTTTTAAAATATTTTCTACCTCTGAAAATGGTCTGTCAGTTACTCTAGGACTTAGCCAACATTGGTTGCCCTAACATTGTTAATGGGACTTTGGGTGATTGCCCAAGTAATCAGTTGTCTCTATCATTACTTGTCTTTTTTGGAAGTGGCTTAATTGCACTTCCTGTTTACTCAAATAATATTGTTTCTCTTCTCAAGGTTTTGACTGGGTTGAAGACTAGATAGTCATAGTTACTTTTCTCTCATCACTTATCTAAGCCATTTTTAATATAAACTTAAACTCCGTAGGATCGAATAACTATTGAAATATTTAGCATATGCTTTTTTGTTTGATATTTTCTATGCTGGTTGTAATTCTAATTTTTATGCATATTTTTGCCTCTTCTTTTCCCTGGATAATAGTTGATATTTGGTATTATTGTATATAGTTTTGTATTAGGCTTAGAACTCTCTTATTTAAACAAAAGTGGGTGTTATGGGAACTCCTTCAGCCAATAGCCCTTAAGATACTGTCCCACTTTGAGTATGGTCTCGTGTAATATAAATGCAATAGAAAAAATATATGTGGGTCTCTTGGCTGTTGGATTTGGTTTCAGTTCCCAGTACATGCAAAGGCCTGTGGATTGCTACTCTTTCTGTGAGTTTATCCCAGATAAATAAACCTTTGTTATATTTCATTCTAGGCTATTGTGGAACTCTGTTGTATCTCAACATGTAACTTTTGTGTTCTCATTTTGAACTATCTGAGTTCATTTCCTGTACCCTTTATATGAATAGGTACAGGAAAATTTCCTTGAGCAATGGGATCATATTACTGAAGAAAACCCATGCTTTACCCTACCAACACATGCAAATATTTAATGGTGAATGGCTAAAATATTTAATGGTGAATGGCTAAAAGTCATATAAGAAAAAAACAGCATGATGAGAAGAAGCTGGCATTCAAGTTAGCAATGAAAATTTGGTTGGACTTAAAGGTTGTATTAGTAAATGTGTAGAATTTTTTGATTGTAGAAAATAGGCCATTTGAATTAGGCTTATTAGAATGTTCTTCTTACAATAGAGTGTGACATTTCACATTGCACAGTTGAACTACAAGAACAAAGATAGAAATGAGATATCATATAAGTTATTAAATCATATACTGATGTTTGCTTTCTTGGAAGATTCATGCTGAGTGGAGCAAAATTCCTCTGCATTAAAAAAAGACATGTAACTTCAACTCTTAACTCCAAAAGAATTCAAAAAATTCAAAGACGCTAATATTGTGTTTAAGAATTCAAAGTCAAGGGTCTGGAGAGATGGCTCAGTGGTTAAGACCATGGTCTGCTCTTCCAAAGGTTCTGAGTTCAATTCCTGGCAACCACATGGTGGCTTACAACCATCTGTAAAAAGGTCTGGTGCCCTCTACTGGCCTGCAGACATACACACAGACAGAATATTCTATATATAATAAATAAATAAATAAATATTAAAAAAAATAATTCAAAATCAAATTCACATTTTGGTAGTACTACATTGTTCTAAAGAATGTTTCCAGATTATGTTATTTGACAGTTTGAATCAGGCCAAGTTTAAAGAATATTTTTTGTGAATCCTTTTATTTTATACATGTAAAAAATGTATTTATACATACAAGAGGATGTCTAAGAACAATCAATGATTATTGTTTTCTTGGTTTGTAAGAACATATAGTCCTTGTCCACTGAACTCCTGCAGTCACACTTTGTTATCTACTGTTGTGGAGTATGCTGCAGTAAGTTATTAACTCTTATATTTGCTGCTTTGAAAAAATGTAAATTAATAAAAGAAAGAATCATTGTGGTTTAATTTTCTGAGCTTATTTGTCTGTGTTAAAAGTGACAGTTTCATATCTGATCCATCCTCCTGCAAAACTGCACAATTACAAGCAAACCATGGTAATTTTTTCTTGAACGTCTTTTTTACATTATTAGGCCACCCTTTCAAAATCCAGTATCCAAATTTCAGGAATTAATGAACTTTAATTGAAGTTTTAGGTCGCCTTATGTTCTTAGAGTTAAATTGACATTTTCTCCTACTCTCAATTCAAATGGAAAAATCTAGGAAGTTGTGTCCAATTGTTAACTGATATAAATGGTTGATTCAAGTTCATCTAAATGGCCATCTCTCAAAATCACTTAAAATTTGTCTTTGCATTTAATACAATAATTGAGTAACAATATATGTGAGCATATTTGCTATGAAAAATCCTTAATGTACAATTATTTGTTTGAATTCAGAATTTTTTCTTTTTTTTAATTTTTTTATTAAAAATTTCTGTCTCCTCCCCACATTCCACTCCACGCCCCCTCCCTCTCCAGTCCTAAGAGCAGTCAGGGTTCCCTGTCCTGTGGCCAGTCCAAGGTCCTTCCCCCTCCATCCAGGTCTAGGAAGGTGAGCATCCAAACAGGCTAGGCTCCCACAAAGCCAGAACATGCAGTAGGATCAGAACACAGTGCCATTGTCTTTGGCATCTCAGCAGCCCTCATTGTCCACCATATTCAGAGAGTCCGGTTTTATCCCATGCATTTTCAGTCCCTGCACTGTTATTAAAGTAATCACCATAGTTTCTGCCTGAGACCAGCACAGTTCAGCATGGCGGAGCTGAGCCGCTTCTGCCTCAGAGCCATTTGGTGCCCCTGAGCCACACACAGTTCCAGGCACACAGCAGTCCACATTGCCATCAAACAAGCTGTAGCACTTTACTCCAAATACTCCATTCAAAAGCTCTGTCTCCCACAGGAGACAGACAGAGATTGCGATGGCGGCACAGCCCAGAAAGCCGCCACTTTAAAACAGCCAGTTTTTTCCTGCTGCTGAGTCAGGACAATTTCTTTGCGGCACGCAAGCCATAAACAGCAAAAAGCTGTCTTAAATTCTCTCTCTGTCCTTTTTAAGCCCTCTCAGGTTTTACGTGGAGTTCATTAGCACGTTGGGTGCCACTTTGTTGTAATAGGATTGGTGTGGCTGCGTCTCCGGCACCCGGCCACCCACACGACTAGCTTTACCCAAAATAATTACACGGAAACTGTATTCTTTTAACCACTGCCTGGCCCATTAGTTCCAGCCTCTTATTGGAATTCTTACATATTGACCTAACCCATTTCTAAGAATCTGTGTAGCTCAATAGCTAGCTTACCAGGGAAGACCTTAACCTGCGTCTGTCTGGAGTGGGAGAATTATGGAAAATTATGGAGCATAACAAGGCTCCTTCAAAGCAACTCATAAAAGTTGCCAGCAGATCCTGATGCAAACGGATCTGGCTTGATGACACCAAGCTGACCTTTGCTAAGACAAGGTGAAAAAGCCCTTGCAATGCATCATGAAAAAACCCGACCTGTATATATATATTTGGGGTCGAGGATGTGTTTGTGCTTTCTTCACAGAAAGAAAATAAAATCTGGATGTGATGTCAAGGCTGCGGACACAGAGGAGTTCCAGACTTCCAGAGGTGATTGAGGAGAGGTCCTTGGTCCCGACTTTATTCCTTCATAGTCAAAAAATTAAAAGAAAACACAATAATACACATAATCTAGTATCTCTGTGAATCTTCCATCTTTATGTAGCTTATTTTTCTTTACTTCATTTAATCTATGACTGTCTGTACTCTGTCTCTTTAAAGACTTTGTTTTATTTATTTTTTAAATCCATTTACTTCTTTTTATAACTATCTGTACTCTTTTGCTTCTCTCTCCCGAGCATATTTCTCCACCACTGTGACTTATTTAGCAGTCTTTTATGTCTGAATCTTTTCTATTGTGTATCTGAAATCCTTTACTGTCCACAAGCACTTCTTAAAAATTTAATCTACAGCATTACTCAGGTACACACAGTACTTTCTGCTTTCCCTTCCCAGCCCAGGATAGCCGAGCTGTTTGATGCCTCTGACAGCTATGCCCACAGTCCCATTCTCAGACACATAGCCAGTACATTCTGCAATTAAGCATACGACAGCAGTCTGCTCATAAAACCCACTCAAATGCACAGTAGCCAGACCTCCTGCCTGAAAGAGTCAGAGTTTATGCTGGCAGCATGGTCCAGAAAGCCAGCATTTCAAAACAGTGCAGCTTTTTTCCTGCTACCACTGAATCAGGAAAACCTCTCTTAAAGGAGCTGTGGCAAGCTGCCAGCTGAAAAAAACGTGGCTAAACTTTGTTTTTTAGTGTCTAGAATTCCGTTGCAAGCCTTTTCAGGTTTTAAGTGGATTTTAGTTAACTCCATGGGTGCCAATTTGTTGAAGGAGGCTGCTTGTTTGTTTCCTGGCTGTCCAAAAACTGAAATAATCACATAGAATTTATATTATTTGACTAACGGCTTGGCCTATTAACTCTATCTTCTTATTGGCAAACTCTAACATATTAATTTAGTCCATTTCTATTAACCTCTTTATCACCACGTGGCTGTGGATTACAGGCTAAAGTTCTGTCTGCCTCCGATGGGGCTACATGGCTTCTCTCTGATTCTACCTTTTTCCTCCCAGCATTCTGTTTAGTTTTCTCCACCTAGATCTGTTCCCTGTGCAGGCCCAAGGCAGTTTTACTTTTAATTAACCAATGGTAATCACAGCATACAGAGGGAAATTCCACATCACTCTCATAGTTCCTTTATGCATGGAGGAAAACTTGGGAGAGGAAAAGTATTATTAACCCAATTACCTTGAGGAAGCAATCACCTTTTAAAATTAGAACTTTTTTGTTATGTTCCATAATTAATTTTGGAAACATTCTAAGACATCCCTCCAAAACAATATTCTTTGTTAAGCATACAGGAATTGCTTTACCATACCCAACCTGAGAAAATTTTCAAGTAATCAGGAACTCTCGTATGACAGGTTGACCTAAAAGATGTATGTCATTGACTGTGACTACACTCTCCTTTCCTGCCCAAACAGCAGGATGTAACATAGGTGTATAGGAACATAGGCCTATTTGGTCTCACTCTGGCTTTTTTGTATTTTCATCAGAATCAGCATCTTTCTGTTCCACACACTGTACCAAATGAACTTCAATTTCATCCTGTGCAAAACACAAACATGCCCTCTCCCCATACCAAAACATTGTCAAGACATAAACAAGTAGATAGATCTTTCCATTAAACTTGGGCAAATTATGTGGTGGTGCATTCTTGATGGTGGTGCTTTCATGCCAAAATCTATTCATGGCAGATTGCTCACAGACATCCAATTTTAAATTTTTTAAAATAAAATACATATATGGTGACTGTTGGTATAATCCTAATTCCCACATTTTATAATATTTTTAATTAAGACTCCCATGCATGCTTTCAAAATTCCTTGCTCCTGCATAGTATATCATCTACAAATCCTTGAGATGAGTTTTTCCAGAGACTGATATTGAGATTTTAATATCATTACTTTAATGGCACCCAGATAGGAATTATTTATTGAAGGCATTAATGACCAAAATCCCTGTGATGACTGACAGAGAAATTTCCTTTTTATCTAACATTCCAGAGCGGAAAAGGGATGATATATTCATTTCTGTGATTTTTCCTGCAAGCCTTAGGACATTTTTCTCAGGGTCCTGGAGGGCTAGAATGTTAGTCAAAATCAATGTGGAAACTTAGAAGGATCTGGTTCACTGACATGTTGAAAAGAGAGCAATCACATTGGCTGGATTGTTCCACATCAGGTTTCAGCAAGGTCAGGAATCATAGTCATTTGAAGCAGGTTGTTATAGCAATTGATACTTGGATGTGTTTGTCAGTCAAGTGGAAAACTGTTAAAACATGCAAACTGGGAACATAAGTTAAATTTATTGACTCATTCAAAACTTTTATACTCATATTCTCAGTAATTAAGGAAGGGGAAGAGTCCTAAGATCAGGAGAAAGAAAAAATACCATAATCATTTTGACTTGTGAGAAGTGGATTCAGGCTATATAATTTTCTAAATTTACCAAAGTTTTTAGAAATCTCCATTTTATAAAGGACATAAAAGTTTCAAATATATTATTATTAGTCAATACTGAAATCCATATTGTAGAAAAAGGAGGTAACAGGTATATGTAAAACAACAGTAGTAGAATCATTTCCTTGAGTCTAACAAAAACTGATTTGGATTAAACAGCATTATAAGCCTATATTCAGATGACAACCAAAACTATTTAAAATCTTGAGATTGTGATCCAAATAGTAATCAATGATTGCTCTATTAGTTTGTCAAAACTCTATTAATAAATGTTAAACTCTGAACTTTTGAAATTCTAGTATAATAATATTATGAAAGGGGAAAGAAATCTTATAAATTTCTATATACACCTTAAGCCATTATTTCTCATAAATTGTATCTATATTTTTAGAATATCTTCTCAGATTGACATAATCTCCAAGATTTTATGCCTTCAAATCCTTACAACCTGTATTGATGTTCTCAGTTATTTATTTTTGTCCCTCAGAATTAATATAGACTCATAATTTAAACATTTTGCCCTATGACTATATATTATAGGAGCAGTTAGACAGAAGTTTTCATTTACCTACCTAGATGTGAAGTTGAAGTTTTTAAGAACATGTTTGGACTTCTCTATGGAAGTCAGAATAGCTTAGAGTTTTAGCCTTGTTATTTTATAGGAGACCTAGATGTGATGTTGAAGTTTTTAAGAACATGTTTGGACTTCTCTATGGAAGTCAGAATAGCTTAGAGTTTTAGCCTTGTTATTTTATAGGAGGCCAATAATATAGAACTCTATAACTGAGAGGGTTGCACTGTGATGGTTAATTATTAACTTTTATGTAGGACCTCAGTTTTCTTTTCACCTTTAAAGAACATGATCACATAATTAACATGACTATTCTTCAGTGAAGAATCACCAGCCTTATTCATAGAAAAAGTAATCATAATTAGCATAGCACAGTTAAATATTCAACACTTTTATAGTTTTTCAATAAACTCAGCATTGTACATAGATGAATTCTTTTATTTGTCATTTCAGTCTTCTGTTTGGCCCCTTGTCCTTCAGACAAAATGCAAATCTCCATCAATGTCTCCTCTTATGAGTTCTTCCAGCAATCCAGAACATTGCATAGATACATTTTAAACAGGAGCCAAAATATATAATATGTATGTATCACTATAAGAATAATTTAATTTTGCATTAACATATATAAACCTTTACTAATGTGAAACTTTTGAAATTAGAAGCAGTTTTCTTCATCTTAATCAATAATAATTTTTAACCTGTTTCCTTTAAGGGTGATAAGTCTTTGTAACACATTGGATCTAAATGATTAAAACCTATATATTTTTATTTTTCTATGAAATCAAAAGCATAATTTCCCCAAACATAATGAATTTTTAACTTTTACTTTAAAGTCAATGCTTTTCAAAGCACAGAGGTTGGTATGACTCAATATTTTTTTCAAGCAGTATCAATACAGAGAAGGGTTAAGATGAGAAACTGGTGGCCAGCAGAGGAGAATTTGAGTGTTATCACAGTGAAGAAGAACTTGACATAGGAAAGAAATATGGAGAGAAGTGCTGGTGGTCACAGGGTGTCTTTTAACTAACTGGTATTCCTGAAAATAAAATCTTGTTAACTTCTCCGGCAACACCAAAAGATTCTCTGTTACATGTCCATGCAGTTTTTCAACTGCAAGCAGTCAATTCTCTGCTGCCAAATACACAAGTGCATGTCTCCTTGTAGTATCTCTGCCTGCCTGAGAATGCATATGAACTCCTTTTCCTCTGCAAGAGCTGCTGGCTGGCTATGGGCCAGGGAACAACAAAGGGAAGTGGCCCTTGCCATGCCTCTCCTTAGAGAATTTTTGCTTTTGGGACCCAAAGTCCTGGAATTGATCAAATAAAAATGCAGATGTGACTAGAGGCAGAGGTTGCCTGCCTCATCTCTTCCAGGATAACAAAGAAGATCAATAGACAAAAACGAGAAGTAATGACAGACAAACAGGTACCAGTACCATTTAAATTTTTTAAAGATATGATCACAAAAAACAGAAACATAATAACAGTCAAAACAGGGACCAAGACAAATCACACTCATTCATTCACACACACGATTGGGAACCAGCGTCATACATTGTTGCGGGAGGTCCTTCCACTCCTCCAGCCCATAGCCGCTGAGATACCAGTCCATTGGGGCGTGGTCTCTCTCTCTTTAAAAAAGAGACCACTTCCCTCTCCTCTCTCTTCACTTCCTGCTCCGCTGGCAACTAGACTCCTTTCCTGGTTGCACAGACGGCTGTTGTCTGGGATGGTGATATGTAAGTTTTTTCCCCTTTAAATAAATACCACCCTATTAATCATAATTCCAAACTGGTGTGGCACTGTCTGTGACTTACACCTTCAATACATCCTTTATACATTTCAAAAACTGAAGCAATTGATGTTGTCCTTCCTTATTACCCCAGCCTTAAAATATATATAAGTAAATGTACAAACAGCTGTTTTCTGTTGTCTTGTCCCATATTTACCTTTTTTACACTTATGTACAAGTTATTTCTGAATTTACTTCTTATTTTACAATTACTTAGTTTACAATTATACTCAACTTCTTCTTTTTCACACTGTGCAGCTAACTTCTTTTTTTATATTTACACTGCACAACTGCTAATTCTCTCAGAATATACTCACTGCACCCTGAGCACCCTTGGAATCTGCAGGATCCATATGTAGACACCCCTCCCCAGAAGTCCTCACAGTTACGTACCACCTGTAGGAGCCGACTCCTACAAGGGCAGCTATGGTTCCTGTATAGGGGATCCTCTAGGCCAAAGAAAAGTCAGAAGAAACAGAAGACAGGATAAAATCAGAAGGTCTATCTGTTCATGCCAAAGCAGCCAAACAGCCCAGAGTTTATTTCTGAGCTTGCTTATATACAAAAACAGAACAAAGCACAGAAAAATAGTCAATCAGTAACTAACACAAAGCCATTCCTGTCCTTGAGTAAGCAGCCTCCTTTCCAATATGTGCTTGCTGCTTGTAAGCAGCCTTAATTTCTATCTTGATGTTTCTGAGGTTTGTCGTCAGCAGCTTATTGTCTATTAATTAGAGTGTTATTTTCTCATGGGCTAAATAAAAAGTCTCTCATTGCCCTCAAGGTTAGAAGAAAAAATAGAGCTGGCAAGATTGACCTCAAATGACTTCTTTAAGTCAGAAATGACTCCGGATGGAAACGTAGTCACATGTACGCTCCCACACATGTCCTTGTGGTACAATTGATTATCCTTTGAATATATACCCAAAAGTGGTATTGCTGGGTCTTGAGTAAGGTTGTTTCCTAACTTTCTGAGGAATCACCATACTGAAATCCAATGGGGTTGTACAAACTTGCAGTCCTACCAGCTATACAAGAGTGTTTCCTTCATGCCACATCTTCTCTAGCATAAGTTTTCATCAGTTTTTGATCTTGACCATTCCAACAGATGTAAGATGGAATTTCAGACTTGTTTTGATTTACATTTTTCTGATGGCTAAGATGTTAAACATTAAAATCAAGGTTTTTTAAAAGCAAAGAAATATATACGACTTCCATGGGAAAAATAATAGCAGACCAAGTGAAAGAGACACCATCCTTGTCACAAAACATTGGATTTAAAACAATTTAATAAGTGCATCACAAATGGTGTCAGGCAGACTCTGAAGGAGCTTCCTCGCCATATATTAGTCTTCTGTGCCATTTTAGAAGTGAGTATGAAATTTTAGTTGTTGATGACAGTTATTGCTCACCTTCCTGAAATTAGTCTTTAAAATGACTTTGTGCATTTATGCAGACAGAAAAATTCTTCATTCTGGTGATCAGCTCCTAAGCCTGGGAACAGTATAATCAATCATGTGTAGTACTGATGGATGTGTCAGGAAATAAGCGCAGTTTCAAGGCCACTGACTTGGAATCTAAAATCTGACTCAATTCCTTTTAAGTCTCTGGCTTTGAGGCAAATGAAGGGTCAGCAGCTTTTCTCTTGGACAGAGTGCATGAAAGAGTAAAACGAAAGCTAAGCACAGTGAACATTGGAATGCAGAATATTTTATTTTAATATTTACAAATTTCAAATAATAATAAGTAAAAATTCCACTTAATGAAAGAATTTTTCCTTTAATTAATAGATTAATTACTAGTCATTGAAGAGTTTATGTCAAGGCATTATTTATAATGATATGGTATTTGATTTAGATACTTTTTCACAATGAATTCATGGTCATACTTATGTATAGCAACAAGAGTACAGTTTCAATATCTTTATTACTATAGACTTCATCTTTGAGAGGAATTAAGACAAAATGAAACTATATAAAACACAAAATAAAATTGTCAAACATAAAAGAACAAAACCAATAAAATATTTTGTAAAAGAAATACATTGATGTCCAACATAATCATTTTAAATTAATTTTGAACTACCCCATTAATTTTATTTTTATAGGCATATATGATATATTTTCATATTATTTTTTATATTTAATCATTGATATGGGATTCCCCTCTATATGCTGTGAATACAATTGTTTAAAGAAAACTGTCTTAGGCCTGTGCAGGGTAGAAAATATGTAGGCGCAAAGATGAAAATTGAATGCTGGGAGAAAGAAGGCAGAGTCAGGAGAAGTCATAGAGCTGCCAGAGGAGACAGATATGAGCCATCAGCCAGAACTTTGCCAGTAGACCACAAGCCTCATACTAAAATATAAAATAATGGAAATGGGTTAATATTAGATAACAGAATTAGCTAGCAAAACACTTAAGTGATTGGCCAAGTAGTGATTTAAATAATATAGTTTCTGTGTGATTATTTTGTGAGTCTGGACAGCCAGGAACACACAAGGTACCTCCACAACAAATCATCCTTTACAACACACAAAAACTAATTCATCTATTTAATTTAGAATTCTTGTTCTAAGTTATCCACAATTCTATCAACAACTTTATTTTCCTTTGCTTAGTGTCAGAAATATCAAACACATATTTTTAAAACATCTCTTTAGAAATGTTTCTAAAGAGATGACAAAAATGATTTTAGTATTAGGAGATGCAATTTAGTATTTCAAGCATGACTGATAAAAAAAATATTAGTTCTTAAGCATAGCCCACTATCATTGTTATTTTAAATCCAAGTGAATCAGTGTGCCATTATATATCCTACTTTGAGGATTGATGGAGAACTGATGCTTACATAAGGAAGGTGTGAGGAACTCATCGTCATGGGGATAGAAGTGTCATCTAGTATATGGATGCCTGACTCTGATGTCACACTCATTAACACAGTTGTGCTGTTGGAACAGCAGAACACAGCTTCAACACAGGAGACAAATTTGCTTATAAAAATGTAAGATTCTCCTGCTGTCATAGAGCAACCATACCTTTGAACAACTGGGCATTGTAATTCCATAATTGCTGAGGCATAGAACTCTGTTTCCAGGCATGAGAGTCTTAGAATTTTGAAGTCTTATGTTAAATATTTTCTTTTTTATTTTCAGTTATTTAGTCAAACTGTCCTCATGACATTTATTTTGCATTTTCTAGGGAATCATTTATTCCAAACAAAGCAGTTTCTTCTTGAGTCTCACTTACCTTGGGATGCCAGCTTACAGAAGGGGCTGTGAGACTTTTCGTGTCATAGCCTCTTTCAGCTTACTTTGCTTCAACTACAACCCAAGATCCTACCTATGACATTCAACTCTGGTGAATGATCAGTAAGTATATGCTATCTATCAGTAGTTCAAAGGGAAAAAAAATAACTGTTCTGTATTATTTGTGAATTTGGAAGATGTCAGAAGGCACACACCATTCTGATCATGGATATCAAATATTCTATATGTATATTATATATGCAGAGTTATTAGGTGGTGGCAGCTTTGGTCACCCAGGCATGATTCCAAATGAGGACATGTCTTCTTATAATAATCCCTTTATCCATATTTAGGCATTTAGAAGCAAGTTTGCTAGAGGTTATGTCCTTACAGGCAAAAATCTGTGTTTCATTTTCCAGTGTCCTTGCTTCTTATAACTAAAATTCTCGGCTGAAAATGCTTTCTTTATTTAAGTATTGGATAATTAGCACAAACCACTAATGCATTCTCTCTCTCTTACTATGCATATGGATTTCTTCATTTTCAATGATATTTTACCAAGATTATTATTTGATCAATTATTTATTTATTTTTATCTATATGGTTTTTCAGGACAGGGTCTCTCTGAGTAGCTTTGAAGCCTATCCTGGAACTGGTTTGCAAACTGGCCTCAAACTCAAAGAAATCTGCTAGCTTCTGCATCCTGAGGATTAAAGGTGTGTGCCACCACCACCAAGATAATCTAAACCAATTTTATAAGTATTTACTGACTGAATACTTGTTTGTTTTCAGCCGTAGCAGGAAAAAAGTTGTGCTGTTTTAAAATGCCGGTTTTCTGGGCCGCCCTTCCACATAACACTTTCTTACCTAACTTGCCCCTTGATCATTTTCATCACAGCAATAGAAATTGTAACTGAGATGGTAAAAATATTTTTGTGATTTTGTAAGTTCAGTGTCTTTGTTAGAGGTAGAAGACATTATTTTGAATTCAGATGTTGAAGTCCTCTGGCTCTTCCAAACTTTTTGGTCCCTTTTCAGGGAAGCCTCCTGAGACTTATGTGTATGGACTTTATTAAATATATAATAAATGACATTAGGCACACTATGGTCAGTTGTTTTTTTTTTTTTAGATTTTGAATACTTGTGATTTTTAAAATGGCTTTTGTCTGCTGCAAAAAGAATCTTTTTTGAGTTTGACCATGTTGTCACATGCTGTTAATCTGAGCACTACAGGCAGAAACAGGCAGATGACCATGGGTTCAAGGTCAGCCTGTTCTACATTGCAAGTTCCAGAATGGCCAGGGCTGTTACACAGAGAAACCCTAATTTCAAAGAAAAAAAATAAAATAAAACAAAAAAGTAAACAAACCAAAAATTTTCTTTTTTGAAGTGGGGAGAGAGCTACAGTTACCTAAGTATAAGAATAGAAACTTATATAACTTATAATTTATAAGGGATTTGTAACATTTTAGGACTGAAGCCCATGGTGTAACCATGCCCAGGATGTAGACTAAGTGCATATCAGTAGACACGTGTATACAGAGTTTTCCCAATTGGATCATAATGCTCTCCTCAAGAACAATAGAGTATGTAACAAAACTCCACAGTATGGATTCATTTTCTTTTACCTATGAAATATGCAATATTGCTGCACTCTGTGATTTTAAAATAACTTTTATGAATCAAAAATGTTTCATATAAGTACACTGCACATGGATAACTCAAGTCAAAGGAAAAAAAGGATTGTGCTATTTGGATGTGAGACATGGGGATCACAGTGAGCCTTGGTAAAGATGCTGAAACCCAATCTCTAACTGTGCAAATAGACCTGCTTACATTAGGTATTAAAATAATACATGCAATCCATCTATTTCTCTGTTTATTAAGCTATATTCTTAAGGCATACATGATCACCTTCTAAAGGATGGATTATATACAATTTTTCTAAGGAGAATTAATTACTTTTCTTTTTTCCTTTTTAGTATATCTTTAGATACATTGAAAAATAACAATAAAATGTGTTTTTAAAAAGTTATTATTATTTTATAGGAATAATTTTAAAACTATTCTTCTCATAAATTATTGATAAACACCATAAATAAATTTCTTGCAATGAACTGAATAATGTTAGACTTTCATTCATAAAAGTCCATTAAACCCAGTTTATGTAATGATGAGAGGAATATTAGTCTCTCTGAAGAGCAGGTGGACCTGATAGAAAAAGCATTAAGAATTCTGCCCTTAGTTTTCTTATGACCCTGCTTTGTCAAAAATATTTTGTAAGAAAATACAGCCATCAACTTACTTTTATTCATAGCAGTGTTTTATCGCTGTTATTTTAAAAAGCTTTATCTTATTAAGTTATTATTAAAACGGGGGTTATATGAACATCTTATATTCCTATCTTGATTTATATGGAAAAGCAAAGTCTAGAAATAATAACTCCCTGCGTTTCTAATACAGAGATGTATTGTTTATAGATCTGTCAAGATAGGTAAGATGTCACCAGGCATGGGCCATTGATGTACTTAGAAGTTTAAGACAGTAGAGGCTGAAAGGTTCCTTTTAATTTTTAAAGCATATATTTAAAACAAATCTTTTCAACTTCTTTTAAGATATGGCCCTGTCTGGTATAGTCTCCTGACATCCTTTGGGAAAATCTGACAATCTCTCTTCTCTCCAGCCAGATTCATAAGATCTCTTCTTATGTGAATTTGTCTTCTTCACCCAACTCTCTAAGAAACCAAATAAAAACCTGACATAGTCTAAATGCAGGAAATGTTAATTTCCACTCTGTAAATAATCTATAACCTTACCTCTTAGGTCTATTATATAATAAATGAAACAAAGTGCATGAAAGATTTTTTTGTAAGTTATGAATCCCAGGATATGATAGTCATACTTTCTTTTGATTAATAAGGCATAGTGTTTCACTATTAGCTAGAAACATGTTTTTACTGAGGCAAACATACACCACAAAAATAGAAACTACTATGCGGTAGGAAGTCTTAGAGCTTGTGGTTACCCATCCAATGGGGCGTGGCCTCTTATACTAAGTATGCTGAAGTAAAGCTTGTGTCCACCCATTCTTCCCTGGCTGCTCTTTTTGGTTGTTTGGATTAAATCTCTGTTCTCTCTTCAAGAAGAGAATTTTGATTTGTGAGTTTGCCCCTAAATAAATAACCATCAATTTCTAAGTTCTGTGCTAGTGTGTGATTTCTTTTAAGCATCCTATTATTAATTATGTTCATTAAGCGGCTGTGAGTGAACATCCTATCCTGTGTTTCAAATAGTTGGCAGTTTCTTTCATGAAATTTCACCCTTATGTATGTTCTGCATAATCATATAATTCAGAAGTACTTTGTATACATATCTAGCAAAGATTTCAAAATATTTCTTTTTAGAATAATATGTAAAATGTGATTCACAAATTCATTTATCCTAAGACATTCACCACAAAGATGCTGGATTGATACATTGACATAAATTTAACAGTAAATTTATAGTGCCGTACTATGAAATGCATTTTCACTGTAGTTCTTTTATTTCACTTTGAAACTTGTGTTTAAATAGAAATGAACACAATTAATCCTATACTTATTATCTTAACAACTGTTTGGTAATGTGTTTATGCTGCTTTCTATTAAAGTGGTAGATCTGACAATTAAAATTGTGTATCATACCAATTTTAAAATATTTTCTTCATCTCTTAATCCATGTGTCCACCAATCAGGGTAATCATGCATCAAATATTAATACTTTTTATTTTGCTATGTGTTTCTTTAACATTTCATAGTTAAATATATTGTAGATCCTAAATAAGTTTCCTATGACTCTCCAAAGCTATTTCATCCTTCCACCACTATCTCTAATTTTCTATTTGCAAATGATATTTCAAATTACATCAACAAACACAATTCCTATCCCATATATACAAGCATACCAAAGGAAAATGGCACATTCATATCTCAGCTGCCACAGATGGAGAATAAATTAGGTGAGAAGACAAATGTATGAGTTGTTTTGATTTAAAAGTCAAGAGACATAATTTCTAGGTCCAACTATATTTCTAATAAGTAGGTAGATATATATTGAGGTCTTCATTCTAAATTTAGATATTAATAGAGCATTAGACCTAAAACTAATATATTTTGAGTTAAACAACTTTGTTTGGAGTTGCGTCTCTGGCATTTATATGTCATTAAGTCTTTTTATTGAATTTCTATTTTTTACTTTATAGTAATAAGATTATATTACCTTCTCAGAATCATAGGAGTACAAGCCAGTTAATATTAAAATTTTGTGGCTTATTTTATGTGTAATTTCATCATCTAAATCCACTAATCCATGAAATGAGTTTATTTCACTACAGATTATAGTGTTTTCTAATATTTTTAAAAACACTACCAAATTAATAAACAGTTGAGTGATTGAACACGAAGCTTAAAAATAAATGTAAGAATATTCACAAAAGTGACAATCATTATAACTAACTTTTTCCAGCAAATGAAATTCTGAGCAGAATTTTATAAAATACATACAATGTACAATGATCAGTTTTGTTTAAGTTGTGCATGGATGTTTATGTTAAATTTAAGTTAATGATTTGCTTAATTTTATGATTTTATTTGCACTTAATGTAATGCTGTTTTGGCCTTAAAACTTTTTTAATTTTTTGTGTGTTGTATGTTTCTCTCTCTTTCTCTTTGTGTGTATGTGTGTGTGTTTATGTGTGTGTTCTTGTCTGTTTGTGCCTATATCTTTACTGTATATTCATGGAGACCACAATGACTCTGTGGAACTCTTTCTCCGCTTATTGTTTTTACATAGTTTTTTTTTGAGGCAAATTTCATAGCTTTCATGATAGCTTTACTTACTTACTAGCAAATTATTATATGACTGTCAATACCCTCCTTGAGCTAGTGTTCAGTTTGTAGAACCAGCAAGACCATGTGACTTCTGGGGTCTTGTCTTAATAAGGGTTACTTTGCTGTGAAGAAACACCATGATCAAAAGCAAGCATAGGAGGAATGGGTTTATTTCACTAACAGTTCCAATTAACAGTTCATCACCAAAAGCTCCTGTGCAGGAGCTAATGCAGAGACTATAGAGGACTGCTTCTTACTGACTTGCTTGCAATAGCTTGCTCAGTGTCTTTCTTATGAAACAAAAGACCAACAACACAGGGATGACACCACCCACAATGGGATGCTCTCACCTCCATGAATCACTCATGAAGGTCTTGGAGAGAGTAAGAATATAAGAAACATACCTAAACCGAAGAAAGGCAATTTATAACAAGCCAAAGGCCAACATCAAACTAAATGGAAACTCCCAGTGTTCCCACTGAAATCAGGAACAAGACAAGGTTGTCTTCATATCTATTCAATATAGTTCTTGAGGTACTAGCTAGAGCAATAAGACAACAAAAATTCTACCAAGGAACTTCTTCAACTCAGAAACACCTTTTCTGAGTTGCAGTGTAGCAGGATACAAGATTAAAAAAAAAATCAGTAGCGCTCTTGTACACAGATGATAAATGGGGTGAGGAAAAAAATCAGTGAAACAGCACACTTCACAATAGCTGTTGAAGGGAGTGGGGGTCCCTTGTTCCATACCACCCAGCTATCTTACACCCGAAATAATCACACAGAAATTGTATTAATTAAATTACTGCCTGGTCCATTATTTCTAGCCTCTTATTGGCTAACTCTTCCATAATAGTTTAACCCATTTCTAATAATTTGTATATCACCACGAGGTCATGGCTTACTAGGAAAGATTCTAAACAGTGTCTCTCTCAGGCAGGAGAATCATGGCATTTGCCACACATCCCTTCTTCCCAGTATTCTGTTCTATCTACTATACCTATCTAAATTCTTCCCTATCAAAAGGCTAAGGCAGTCTCTTTATTCAACTAATGAAAGCAACACACAAACAGAAGAACCTTCTACACAACATAGCAACAAAAAGCATAAAATATCTTGGAGTAACTGTAACCAAACCAGTGGAAGACATGTATGACAAGAACTTTAAATCTTTGAAGAAAGAAATTGAAGAAGACACCAGAAACTGGAAAGATCTCCCATAATCTTGGGTAGGCAGAAGTAACATAGTAAAAATGGCAATCTTAACAAAAGCAAACTACAGATTCATTGCAATGCCCAACAAAATCTTCACAAACCTAGAAAGAATGGTACTCAACTTCATATGGAAAAGCAAAAATCCCAGGATAGGAAAATCAATTCTGTACAATAAAAGAACTCCTGGAAGTGTCACAATCCTGACTTCAAACTCTACTTCAGTGCTACAGTACTAGAAACAGTCTGGTATTGGCATAAAAACAGATAGGAGGACCAATGGAACTGAATCAAAGACCCGGATATTAATCTACACACCTTCAAAAACCTGATTGTTGAGAAAGAAGCAAAATTATCATATGGAAAAATAAAAGCATATTTAACAAATGGTGCTGGAATAACTGGATATCAACATCTATAAAAATGGAAATAGACCCATATCTATCACCATGCACAAAACTCAAGTCCAAATGGATCAAGACATCAACATAAAGCAAGGCAAACTAAACCTTATAGAATAGAAAGTGGGAAGTACACTTGAACACATTGGCACAGGAGACCACTTTAGAAATATAACCCTAGTAGTACAGACACTGAAACAATTAATAAATGGGGCTGTTGTGGGACAATTGTCTATATTCTGTCAATCGTGTTTTAAATAAATGCTGATTGGACAGTATCCAGGCAGGAAGTATAGGTTGGACAACCAGGCAGGAAATAGAGGTGGGTCAATGACAACAGGAGAATTCTGAGAAGAGGAAACCTCCCTCTGCAGTCCTGTTCAAACACAGATGAAGCAAGATGACTATGCCATTGAAAAAGGTACTAAGCCATGTGACTGACACAGATAAGACACATGTGACTGACACAGATAAGAATAATGGCTAAATTAGTTTACAATTAATGTAGACCTCTGTGTGATTTCTTTGGGACACAGGAACTGGGGGGGGGGACAGAAACTCAGTCAACAAATGGTGCCAATGTGTAAATGACTGTATCCACATAAAGCCTGACATAACCTGGGAAGTAATTCTAGACAGAAATGAATAGAGTAAAACATGGTTTCTTGGTAGCAGCAATTGTTCGGGTCTGCTCTGCTTGCTAGAGGCATGTACTCTCATTAAAGAGAGGCTTCCAGACTCAGATTTAGCTGCAAAACCTTACAGCTCTTTTAAGAGGTCCTGCCACAAAACACTTAAATGGTGTTGATGAAAAGCTGACTGCATGCTTTTTTATGGTAGCAGGGTACAGAACTAAACAGAAAACTCTCAACAGAGTAATCTAAAGTGGCTTAAAAATACTTAAGAAAATGTTCAACATCAATAGTCATTAGAGAAATGCAAATCGAAACAACTCTGAGATTCCATCTTACACCTGCAAGAATGGCCAAGATCAGAAACACTGATGATACCTTATGCTGAACAGGTTGTGGGGTAAAGGGAACACTCCTGCATTTCTAATTGGAATGCAAGATGGTCCGGCCCTTTTGGATGTCAGTGTGTCAATTTCTCTGAAAATTAGAAAACAACCTTTCTCAAGACCCAGTAATACTACTTTTGTGTATATATCCAAAGGATCCTCAATCGTGCCAGTATCATTATTTATCATAGCCAGAACCTGAAAACAACCTAAATGCCCTTTGGATTAATAATGGTTAAGAAAAATTTGGTACATTACACAATGGAGTACTACTCATCAGAAAATAATAACTCTTGAATTTTACTTCTCTACAATCATGAACTATAGACACAATATCCTTTGTTTATAGATAGTATCCACTTATAAGTGAGTACATGCCATATTCATCATTTCAGGTCTGGGTTACCTCACTCAAGATAGTGTTTTCTACTTTCATCCCTTTGCATGCAAAATTCAAGATTTTTTTTTACAGATGGGTAGTACTCTAATGTGTAAATGTTCCATATTTTCCTTACCCATTCTTCATTTGAGGGGCTTCTAGATTGTTTAGAGGTTCTGGCTGTTACAAATAATGCTGCTATGAAGCATCTTTGAACAAATGCCTATGTAGTATGATTGAGCATCCTCGGGTATATGCCCAAGAGTGTTATTGATGGATACTGAGGTAGAATGATTTCCAGTTTTCTGAGAAACCACCATACTGATATTCAAAGTGGTTATACAACTTTGCATTTGCACCAGCAATGGATGGGTGTTCCCCTTACTCCACATTCTCTCCAACATAAGCTATCATTGGAGTTTTTGATCTTAGCCATTTTGACAGTTTTAAGATGGTGTCTCAGAGTTGTTTTGATTTGCATTTCCCTAATAGCTAAGGAAGTTGAATATTTCCTTAAGTATCTTTTAGCCATTTGAAATTCTTCTGTCGAGAATTCTCTGTTTAGACTAGTATTCCATTTCAATTGGGTTATTTATAATTTTAATGTCTAATTTCTTGAGTTCTTTAAATATTTTGGAGATCAGTCCTTTGTCTCATGTAGGGTTGGTGAAGATATTCTTCCATTCAGTAGGCTGCCTTTTTTGTCTTATTGACTGTGTTTTTTTTTCTTTACAAAATATTCTAGGTGCCATTTATTTATTGTTGCGTTCAGTGTCTGTGCTACTGGAGTTATATTTAAAAAGTGGTCTCCTGTGCCCATGCATTGAAGACTACTTGCAACTTTCTCTTCTACCATTTTCAGTGTGGTCAGATTTATATTGAGGTCTTTAATCCATTTGTACTTGAGTGTTGTGCATGGAAATAAATATGGATCTATCTTCATTCTTCTACATGTTATCATCCAGTTGTGCCAGCAACATTTGTTGAAGAAACTTTCTTTCCTTGTAAAATTTTAGCTTCTTTATCAAAACTCAGGTGTTCATAGTTGTGTGGATTAATATCCAAGTCTTCAGTTTGATTCTCTTTTGCAACCTCTCTGTTTTTATGCCAGAATCAAGCAGTTTTCATTACCGTAGCTCTAATATAGAGCTTGATTTCAGAGATGGTGATGCCTCTGAAAGTGCCTTTATTGTACAGGATTTTTTTGGATATCCTGGGTTTTTTGTGTTTTCATATGAAGTTGATTATTGTTCTTTCAAGATCTGTGAATCCTTGTATTAGGATATTCATTGGGGTTGCATTGACTCAATAAATTGTTTATGGTAGGAATGCCATTTTTACTATGTTGATCCTTCCTCTCCAAGAGCATGGCGGATCTTTCTGTTTTCTGGTATCTTCTTCAATTTCTTTCTTCCAACGACTTAATGTTCCTGTTGAATATGTATTTCACTTCTTTGGTTAGTGTTACTCCAAGACATTTTATGTTATTTGTTGCTATTGTGAAAGGTGATGTTTCTCTAATTTCACTCCCAGCTTCTCATACCCAAAACTATGGGATACTATGAAAGCAGGGCTAAGAGGAAATTTCATAGCACTAAGTGCCCAACCAAAGAAAATGTAGAAAGCTCACATTTGTGACTTAACAGCAAACATAAAAGCTCTAGAACAAATAGAAGCTGACCCATCCAGAAGTTGTAAAAGAGAAAACACTCAAGTTAATAGCTATAATCAACAAAATAGAAAGAAAGAGAACCACACAAAGAATCAATAAAATGAAGGGTTGGTTCCTTGACAAAATCAACAAGATAGACAAACCCTTATCCAAACTAATCAAAAAGCTGAGAGAGAACATTCAAATTAACAAAATCAGAAATGAAAAATGGGACTAAACATCAGACACTGAAGAAATTCAGAGAATCATTAGGTCATACTTCAAAAACATGTACTCTACAAAATTTGAAAACATAAAGGAAATGGACAATTTTCTAGAGAGATAACATACATCAAAATTAAAACATGATCGTGTAAACAATTTAAATAAACCTATAAACTACAAAGAAATAAAAGCTGTCATCAAAAACCTCCCAACCCCCAAAAGTCCAGGGCCAGATGGTTTTAGTACAGAATTCTTCCAGAACTTCCAAGAAGAGATAATACCTATTCTCTTCAAAGTGATCAACATAATTGAAAGAGAAGGAACATTGCCAAACTCATTTTATGAGGCTAGGGTTACTGTGATAGCAAAATCACACAAAACCCCAACCAATGAAAAGAATTACAGACTAATCTCACTCATGAGCATGGATGTAAAAATCCTCAATAAAATACTGGCAAACCGAATCCAAGAACACTCAAAAAAATTATCCATTACGATCAAGAAGGCTTTATTCCAGAGATGCAGGGCTAGTTCAACATACAAAAATCTATCAATGTAGTCAATCATTTAAATAAACTGAAAGAATAAAGTATGATCATTTCATTAGATGCTGAAAATGCATTTTACAAAATTCAACACCCCTTCTTGATAAAGGTCTTGGAGAGATCAGGGATACAAAGAACTTACCTAAATATAATAAAAGCAATATAGAGCAACCTGATATATGACATAAATTATATGAAGAGAAACTTAAAGCTATTCTAATGAAATCAAGAAGAAGACATATCTCTTCAAATTAGTTCTTGAAGTTCTGGCTATGGCAATAAGACAAAAAAAAAAGATCAAAAGAACTTAAATTGGAAAACAAGTCAAACTTTCATTATTGGCAGATGATGCGATAGTATATATGAGTGACCCCAAAAATACTAGCAGACAACTGCTACAGCTGATAATTAACATCAGTGATGTGGCAGGATACATGATCAACTCAAAAATTTAGAAGCCTTTTTATATACAAATGTTAAAGAGCAATATTTTTAAGTATATTATGTTTGCAGTAAAGCACAGTCATTTAAAATCTATACTTCTTTCAATCTTTTCAGATTATATACAGATAACTATAAATGTCCATTGTCATATACTAGCCATCTTTTTGTTTCTGAAGTAGGATCTTTCATTAGCCAGGAAGTTTCAGAGTAAGATATGCTAATTAACATGAAGGCAAATTGTTTGTTTTCCCAGTACTAGGACTTAAGGTGAATCATCAGAAATTGTTTTTTGTTTGTCTATTTTTTTCTTTTTAGCTGGGTTTTTGAAGGAAAGGGATCAGGTCCTAGAGTTTGTTAGTCCAACACTTGTCTAATAGAGATAGCATGATAATCTGCTAACTCTCATTGTTACAAGACTTGCTGCTGTGATTTAGTTAGAATTTCTATTGATTATATATTTTGGCTGTAGAAAAAATGTTTTTCTTACTTGTAGATGTTTTACTGACAATTTGTTTATGTATAGACTGAATTATCTAGCTTGCATACCACATTTCCAATTAAAGTATTTTGTGCAATTAACTTGTGTTTTGAAGATTCTTTAATAGAACTTTAGCCACTCCATAACATGTACATGACAATTACATATTCAACATAAAAATAAGTGTTACACAAGGAGGTACAAAGTATTAAAATGACTTTTCCAATTATTATAAAAATGTTATTAGGATTATAAGTATATTAAAAGCACACAGACTACTTAAGTAAATTCTTTTGGAAAAGTTGTGATCTAAGTTCCTTGACAAAGACATTCTACTTAAGATATTACATCTATGCCCAATGTCCTCATTTTATATGAATTTCTGAATAGAAAATATGTGACATTTTCTTTATGAGTAAGTGAATTAATAACAGTTATTTTAGAATAACTTCATGCAACTGAGTTAAGTAGCAAATTGACTTAATACATTTACTATACCATTCTTATTATTATCATAAAATATTATGAAGTTCTCAAATAAAGGAAAAACACAAAATTATATTAGTGTGTTCCTGTAGTTGAAATTCAAGAAAAGAAGTTTAATAAGCAATACAAAAAATGAATTTTAATAAGCAATTTGTGTGTGTTAAGAAAAGAGTTGGGTTTTTATATATTCTTTTCAATATATAAATACATTGAATATATTTTGAATTCTATATATTAGATTCCTATGTATTAATCAATATATACAAATATACATATACACAAATCCAGACATGAGTGAATTTAAATTTATATAGAATTAACATATATGCATATATAAAATATTATATGAATGATTTTATATTTATATTTATTTTATGTTTATATGTGAGTTCATATATCTCTATTATATGTAATATATATATATATATATATATATATATATATATATATATACACACACATACATACATACAGATGTAATGTGGAACAGAAATTGATGTAAATGATACCTAGTGTCCAAACACATCACAATTTTTTATAGCAAGTAACTTGGCATGTTTGGAAGCATCATAATTCATAGAAATTTTCCAACACAATTGTGGCCTGGAGTGTCCATCACAACTGCTACCCAGCAACAAGTATTGGTAACTGGGTTGGTCTACCCTAACATCTACATCATCTATGACCTGCTTGTTATTCTTTAGGTCCCTGCCCTAGCCACGCCCACTCCTTTTTTACCTCTGACCTCTGCCCGCCATCTCTCTTTCTCTTATTCTTTCCCGGTGTACACACAGCTTTGCCTCCTCTCTCTCCTCCTTCTTTCTCTCTCTCTCTTTCTCTATCTCTCCCCTTTTTCTGTAATAAATATTTTTATTAAAAGCAAGATGTGGGGGCTGGAAGGATGGCTCAGCGGTTAAGAGCATTGGTCGCTCTTGCAAACGTCCTGAGTTCAATTCCCAGCAACCACATGGTGGCTCACAACCATCTTTAATGAGGTCTGGTGCCCTCTTCTGGCCTTCAGGCATACACACAGAAAGAATAACACCGCTGGCCGGGCGGTGGTGGCGCACGTCTTTAATCTCAGCACTCGGGAGGCAGAGGCAGGCGGATCTCTGTGAGTTCGAGGCCAACCTGGTCCACAAGAGCTAGTTTTAGGACAGGAACCAAAAGCTACGGAGAAACCCTGTCTCGAAAAATCCAAAAAAAAAAAAAAAAATAGAATAACACCGCTGAAGCTTGTGAAATAACTCACCTGTTAAATAATAGCCACAAAATAATAGCCACGGGATCCCCAAGACTAAGGATAGTAGCAGGATATCTAAGAGGAGTTTCAATGAGGTTCCATCAAAAATGGTGTGCTGCCAGAGTCCAAAGGCCTTGAATCAGAATAATGACTATATGCAAAAGAGTATAATGTTGTGGTACACCTCAGCTTCCAATACCACTAAGATGAATGAAGAGGTATTGGAGAGGTGGCAACAGTGGAAAAATGAGGTGGGTTTTTGTTTTGTTTTTAATTAATTTTCAAGGTTCTTTTGTTGAGATGTTGTGGGATGAGCGGTGGAATTATGGAAGGAATGGGAGATGAACAAGACATTTTCCAAAGTCCCCAAAAGAATCAATAAAGAAGAATGTTATAAACAAACAAACAGGGGCTGGAGATATAGCTCAGAGGTTAAGAGCACTATTCTTTTAGAGGTCATGCGTTCAATTCCCAGCAATCACATGGTACCTCCCATGTACCTATAATGAGATCTGGTGCCCTCTTCTGGCATACAGGCATGCAGAACGCTGTATAATAAATAAATAAATACATAAATAAATCTTTTTTAAAAAAACTTAACTCTTAAGTAACAGTTGCAAGCTTGTGCAGACTGATGGGTTCTAGAATCTAGAAACAGAATTGAATCTCACAGCAGACAAACAACCTACAAAACATCTACTTGCCCAGATTTATTGCAAAAACTCAATCAATATAAAAAACCGAGACTGTGTGTCCTCATCCAGTTCTATAGAAATGTTCACCAATCAAAATTACTTAGTTGGAATCTAGCATAAAAAATTAAAAGAAAACTCATAGAAAGGATTAAAAAATGCAAAGAGTGTAAAGAACTTGTTGATAATCATACCTATGGACTTAAAGGTGACAACAAATTCCTGACTGATGATCAAATACACAGGTGATTGAATAAAGCTGCAAAGGTTCTGTTAGTTGTTCATAGTTCTTTGTGTACTGTTAAGGCCTCATGACCTTATCTTCACCCACTTTGCCTTCCCATTTTGTTGTCCTTGTTGAGCTCATTTTGGGGGAGTTAGTAAGACTTTATTGTGTAACTTCTGATGTTTCTAAGGATTACACCCTCTTAGCAAACTCTCTGATTCCCTGGCCATTACAATCTTTTGGACCCGTCTTTGCAACATTTCTAATGCTTAAAAAGAAAGAGTATTGTGTAGAGGCATCTTTTAGGAATGTGTTTTATAATTCGGAATTTTGATTGGTTATAGTTTTCTATAAAACTATAGTCTCAATCTCCATCTGTTTCAGAGACATTTCCTTGGCTAGAGACAAAATCTACGCTTATTTATGGGCATAAGAACAAATTTTAGCCGGGCGATGGTGGCGCACGACTTTAATCCCAGCACTCGGGAGCCAGAGGCAGGCGGATCTCTGTGAGTTCGAGACCAGCCTGGTCTACAGAGCTGGTTCCAGGACAGGCTCCAAAGCCAAAGAGAAACCCTGTCTCGAAAAACCAAAAAAAAGAACAAATTTTATAGATTGTTGTAAATGATTATGCTGTTTTAGCAAACTATTTGTTGTAGACTCTTCAATATCTATGACTTCAATGGGATCATAGAAATAAATTTTCCCAAACTAAGGAAAGACATGTACAAGAAGAACATCAAACAACAAAAGGCAGGAAAAGAAAATAATCTCTTAGCATCATTTTATACTTAAAACACTTAAAGAACAAAGAGAGAGTACTTAAGGCTCCAACAGAAAAATCATCAGTCCCATATGAATGAAACCCCTTCTGAACAACAGCTTGCATAAAAATGGAGTCTTCAAAAGTCAGAATGAATAAGAAATTCAAATAAACCACAGTTGTCCAACTAAAGCAATTTTATCTAGTAAAACTATCTGCCATTGTAGAAAAAAATACAAAACTAAACTGTTTATGATATAAACAAGCCAAAAATTTATATTCACTGAAACAACTCTATAGAGAAAACTTAAAGCAGTACTTTTGATTAAAGAGATAAATTAACATATATGAGAAGACATAGACAGTAAGTAAATGAACATACAATTGCTAAAACAAAATAGGGCACAGAATATGGTCAGCAAAACCAAAAGAAGAGTAATTAACACAATTTTCTATAATAAATTTAAATAATAGATTTCTTATCAACATACAGAGACTGATCAAATTGATTTAAAAAGTAATCTATCATTTTCTTATCCACAAGAATTCCACGTTACTTTTAAGGATAGGTGCTACCTTAGAATGCAAGGACAGAAACAAGTATCATAAGAAAATTGAACATAAGAAAAGCATAGAACATAAAAACTGCTTTTTTTATATATGAAAAAATGCTAGTTAATATTATCCAGAAGAGACAAAGAAGGGCACTTTATTCTGATGAAGAGAACATATTAACCTAGGAGGTATTTTAACACTAAACCTATATGCATTAATCTCTGGCAAACTCTGTTTCATAGAAAGCATAGTACTGTAGTTCAGAAAGATTAATTGAAATTTGGTAATATTAGGTATTTTCAATATTTTCTCCAACAGACAGGTCATTCTGAAAAGTATTTAGTAGAGAAACATAATTAAATGGCTTAATATATAAATTAACCTAACAAATATCTGTAGAATATTCCACTAAAGTACTGAAGAACACATATTATACTCAATGGTCCATTAAAACATCAATAAATGTATTCATTATGAGATACAAAGTGATCTAAGTAAACACCAAAGATTGAAATTCTATGTGCATCCTATCTGATCATAATGCAATAAACTTTAATTCAGTAACAAAGTAATCTTGAGTTACTGCAGTAACCTATGGAGATTTAAAACACATTATTGATTGAATAGGTCAAAGAAGAAATCAAGAAAGAAATAAGAAATTCAAGCATGGGTACAAACAAAACTGATAAAAATATACTTCTATGACATTTGGAAATCAATTCCAAAAGAAAAATTGATAGCCCTAATTACCTTCATTAGAAACCCAGAAAATAAACAAATAAGTGATTTAATGTTTTAGCTCAAGGATTCGGAAAGATGCAAACACCCCAAATTTAGAAGGCAAAAATAAGTATTTTAAAGTCACACCAGAAATTAAATAAATAAAACAAAAATAAAAGGAACCAATGCATCTCATACCTTGCTCTTTGAAAAGGTAAAATATTGACAAACATTTTGCACAGCTAACAAAAGTGAAAGACAGACAAAAAAGCAGAAAGAAAGGAAGGAAAGAAAGAGAAAACGGATGACCCAATTTAGAGAGTCACAATTGAACAAGAAAACATTACAATGGGCACAAAAATTATTCCAATCATAAGAAAACAATATTTTTAAAATATACACTTCATTAAGTTAAACTATCTTAAATGATTAAGAACACAAACAAAAACATAACAAACAATGAGTTGTAAACATTAGTAAGAAAGCTTCTAATCAGCAAAGTTCTAAAACTGGTAGATTAACAGAAGAATTTTACAAGACTTACAACTATCTATGACCAATACGTCTCAGTTATTCAAAATAACATGAAAGAAAAAAGAAAAAAAAGGGACAGTAGAAGTTTCATGTCCTTAAATTCATTTAAGTCCATTTTACTCTTTTTGTAAAACCAGACAGAAGAAAGTTCACTCACTCTAAAGAAGGCATCTCAAAACTGAGTATGACATTAGGGCTGGCAGAGATTAAAGGTACCAGGTTGGAATTAGCATATCCAGGCTCCGAAAGTAGCTCTCTTGTAATACCACTTATGACAGATAACAAAACCATTTTTTTTTCAGAGACAAAAAAACTGATGGACCACCACCTTGCTGTGATATGAATGGCTCTTGGGGACATTAAGAAAACCTTGAAAGTCATTGGAAAGTCTGATCTGATCACATTTTGTTTCATTTGAGGAAGTCAATTCTGGCAGTGACTCAGAGGATGAATATGAGATCACCCTAGCATGAGGATGACAAGATTGATAGGTTTGCAAAAGCAAAGACAGAAAATGAGTGGAAATATAAAATGATTGTTGGGTTAATAGAACACTGGAGAAAATTAGGGTGAAATCCTAAAATGAGTATTGGCATACATGTTTGAATTGAAGTGACTTAAGAAATTGAGGAAGAGGACCTAAGGCTATACTGGCATATATCAGAGAAAATTATAGTGTATTCTCTCATGAGCACAGACACAAATAATAACTCATCTTAAATTTAATTTTCTCTGTTATTTGAAACTGATGGTCTCATTTAACTTAACATACCATCATACTAATATGGTAAAAGAAAGAAGAGAAACTACCCGAAATTATCAAGCCCGCTGGAATTCAATTATAAAATTGGAAATAAATTGAAATGAAATATTCTCAGTAAAAAAAAAAGATGATCAAACACATGCTTATATTTTTATCAAATGACACAAAGCATTGGAATTGGTGGAAAGAGCAACAAGAAGTCCTGTCACAAGCTTTTTGAGCACTTTGTGTGGTTAATTTATATAATCCATTCAATACTTGCTGGAAGAGTAGAATGTATGTTTCGGCATTTGTTGTAAGCCAGCAAATGCAAGTTCAGAGAATTAGTATTAGGTTTGTTGAAAAAAAAAAGAGGCTGCTTTGCAATCAGTTTACTCAGTCTGCAACTATGTTAACAGCATGTGTACATATTGTCACTGCTGTTGTTGGAGATGTTTGCTGCTGTCGGTGTTAGAGAAACAAGAGAAATACCAGGAAATAATATGATTAAATTTCTTTAAGCACTGTGCTAGCATACTAATTGAAGTGGTATGTTCATAAAGAATATTGTAGCACATGTCCAGAGATCCAAGAGCACAGCCAATGAATGTGGGTAGAATGGAGGTCCTTGCAGGACCCTGTAGGTTCTTATGGAAATATTAAATCATGGAAGCTTTATAAGAATGGTAATTTGTTTTAGAATAAGCAAACTAAATGGTCAGCTTTAGCATTTAATGTAAAGATGACTCTGAAATCTAGTGAAAATGCATTTATAATTGATTTATAAATGATGGAGGAGGGTCATCTGTCTATGTGTTACTCTCATTGGTTAATACAGAAACTGCCTTTTCTTTTTGATTGGGCAGGATTTAGATAGGTGGAGTAGACAGAGCAGAATGCTGGGAGAAAGAAAGCATAGTTGGTAGGATGCCATGGAGCCAGCCGCCAGGTCAGACATGCTGAATTGTTCCTGGTAAGCACAACACATTGTTAGAAATGGGTTAATAAAGATGTGGGAATTAGCCAATAAGAGGCTAGAACTGATGGGACAAACAGTGTTTAAAAGAATACAGTTTCTGTGTAATTATTTCAGGGCATAAGCTCGCCAGGTGGCCGGGAACCAGGCAGGATGAAAAGCAGGCCTGTTTGTCTCATCACTACAAAGGATAGAAGTAAAAATTTCCATAGTGGGTAGTTTAAAATTAGCTGAGATTTAACTAATGGAAGATGTATTAGCAGGAACATGTCCATAAAAGTAGTGAGAAAATGTCTACAGAACTTGATATGCAGCAATGATATTTGTGACTACATGGACAAAGACTTTTGTTGATATCTGTGCCCAAATTCTTCTTCTCTTACAGCTCCTAACATCAAGATAAAAATGATTTAGCCATGTCACCCCTGCAAGGACAATGCAGTTAAGTGTGCCCCAACATTTACATTAACATTGAATCTTCTTTGCTAAGGACATTTTTGAAAGCATTTCTAAAGTAGTAACTTCTTTCTCTGAAGATTTTTGAGGATTTTTTAAGTGCTAAATGAAAATTGTATTAAGAATATTATTAGACCATATATAAACACATATGTAAGCATGGTTGTGTATGCCATGAGTGTGTGAAAATATTTCAGAAAATCATAACCTAAATTCTTGTACTCACTTTTGATTAGGTGTCTTCTCCCAATTTTTCCTTTTTACTTATCAAATTTCACTAAGTTCTTACATAAAATGTAAACTTCTCAGAGAAAAGATGACCTTGAATATTTTATGTGAGGAAACTCCAAACACACTCCTCTTAGACATTGATGTGATTTCATGCTGTGTTTCTTTCCCAACAGTTTGCTATTTTCACTTTGTTTTCTTGTGTATAAGAATAGACACTCCACATGGAATATTAGATAAATTTTCTTTCATTTGTATGTTGTTATCCTTAAAACTACAAAAAGAAAATTATTTCTTGAATAATAAAGTTTTCTTTAAATTTTCTGATTCTATTATATGTAGGATAAATTATTTTAACAAAGTGATTTTTTGATTTTTTTAAAAATTGTAGCACAATTGCAGCATATCACTCTATTCTTTTCCTTCCCCAAACCCTTTCAAATTTAAGGCCTCTTTTGCTTTAATTGTTCTCTCTCTCTCTGTCTCTCTCTCTCTCTCTTTCTCTCTTTCTTCTCTATAAAACACCACGCTTGTGCAAGTGCACATATGCACACACGACAAACACCGCACACACACACACACACACACCTGTATCTGTATCTACTTTTGTACTCCTAAATATATTAATAAATCCATTTAGTATATAGATCTTACTTGTATGCATATGTTTTCTGGATATTTGGCATGCTTTTCCCAGGGAAAACTATTTCATTTTCAAAGTTCCTTATTGGCCTGTAGTTCTTAGTTTAGGGTCTAATCTTTTGATCTTCATTCTTTTGTATCTATTGGTGTCTTTTTCTGGGTCCTCTACTTTGTTACTTGAAAGTAATACTTTAGGCAGTAATATTCATGTGAATTCATGGATGTTACTGTCCTGTCATTTCTAGATACACTTTCACAGAAAACATTCTATTTCTCTGGCTTTTGTAACCATCCTTTCTTCTCTGCTACAATGATCCCTGAGGTATAAGTGCAAGGGTTGTATTGTGAATAACTCAGTTGGGACTCTAATCTACCAGTCTATATTTGATTACATAAAATATGTCAACACTTTCTTTAAGCACATTTTCTGAACAGCAAGTGATTTGAAAATGGAATGTGAAGTAATTTATTCTAAACAGAGAAAAAAAACATGCCTCATGATTTAATTTTCAGTACCTAATGACATTTCACACTTCAAGTCTGTACGAAAAATACAAATTGTCTTTACTTTTATGACAAGCAATGTTCTTATATTTCTTTTCAAAAATTTTAAAAGATATTTGCAATTTAAAAAAATTGACAGCAAATAAATCACAAGGTAAAATACCTCTGAGTCTTCTGTCACTTATATTTTCAGACCATTTGAGCATTGTAAGCTGATGAAACATTGTCAACTTTTATATAAAGAAGCACAAAATAAAACACCCAATGTATTTCAGTATGGCATCCACTGGAGCCATCCCACTTTACACTTACTTGTCTTCTAGTTTTACTTTGCTGTTATTAAAAATGAAATAATTTCTGAACATGGTGGAAAATGAAGGCTGATGAGAAGCCAAGGACAATGGCACTAGGTTTCGATCCTAATACATGAACTAGCTTTGTGGAAGCCTAGCCTGTTTGGATGCTCATCTTCCTGTACCTGGATAGAAGTGGGAGGACCTTGGACTTCCCGCAGGGCAGGGAATCTGGACTGCTCTTCATTCTTGAGAGGGAGGGGGAACGGAGTGGAGGGAAGGGGAAGAGGGGGAGGGGAGGGGGAAGGGGACAATGTGTGGGAGGAGGGGGAGGGAAATGGGAAATGGGGAGGAGGCGGAAATTTTTTTTCAACAACCAAAAAAAATAAAGAAAAAAAGAAAGAAAAAATGCAATAATAGGTAAATATAGTTAATTAAATATATTCATGATATAATTAACTAAAATGTTTAAAATATTTGCTCCTCTTAGCAGCATGACTTTTTTTTTGTTCCTAAAATTTCTCTATATTTTAGGAATAAATAGGGGTGTTCTTGTTAAAATACTTAAGTCTAAGTGTCTGTGTTTTATTCCTATCAAAAACTTAGTCATGAATGTTTCTGAGTGCTGAATGATAGCTATTCATGCATGGTCAGTGTCTCTCTACTAAAATATTATCTTGCAAACTACTGTTATGAAAATTCTATTATCCATTGTAAGACAATAACACAAAAGCTTTTAGATATTAAATCTTGTCTTTATTGAAATGTTGAGTCCTGATGTGTGACAGTTTCTGTGCTTGACTGTTAATATGCAACATAAGACATTGTTAATACAGTTCAGTTATAAAGGGCACAACTCTTAAAATTCGTTCTTCTCTTTATTTGCTGTCTATTTTATTACATAAAATGTGTTACTTAAGTATGTAAGTTTTTATGTGATTTTGTATATTTAAGTATACTTATAAGTATATACAATACATACACATACATGAAAATAAATACTGAATATATTGTATATTTAAGACAAATTTTAGTGAGGTAAAGTAGAATACAAAGAATACTCAATTAGAAGGCAGCATTATACACAGACCCTGTAATACAAGCCAACACATATTTATACTAACAATGCATCTCTTCAGTGTCAACTAGAGATATGATCTAAAGTCTTTGAACACATGTACTTTTTAAGATAACTATTTTACTTTCTGGTTTAATAAAAAGTATCAAAGCACAGAAAGTTCTAAAGAGTTCAAATTTTTGAGTTACTGCTTTCCAAAAGCTAGTTGATCTTTGTAACTCTATTTAGAAGAGAAATTGCATATTATAAATTGTTCACTGGTGATTATAATTTGTATTACCACTTATTGAATTTCTCACCTAATATCTACTCTTGTGTTTTCTGTTTTCTCATATTTATGTTTAAGAAAGTAATAGTGAAAATAAGAATTTCAATCAAAGCCTGACTTCCTGAGAAGCACAGTTTAAGACATACCTATTGTGACAAGTCTCTGTCCATGGAGACAGAGCTCACATATGTTCTTTGCAAAACCCAATTTCAGTGAAGAACAACTCTTCTCAGTTTTTTTCAATGATAATGCAATGTGGAAAAAAATGTAGGTTGACTTTAATATAGCTGTATGAATGAATTATCATTATACATAAGACATGCATTCAAATTTTCTGACAATCTTATAGTAATTTATCCAATGTTTCACTGTTTTAATGTATGTTTTCATTATGTAACCAAAACTCAGTGTCATATATTAATGTCTGTGAAGAGTCAAATCAAGGGGAAAGTTCCTACATGACAGTTTAACCTATTTTGGGTATTAGTCTCCTAGGTTCTTTTATAGTGTTTCGTTATTTGTTTTCTACATCTTCCTTTAAGTAATATTTGATAATCCAAAGAGGAGTTGAGAAGCTGAAATTCTTTTTATGAGTTAATTATTCATGCACTATTTTTGATATCAAACTTGCCAGCTACTTTGTTCTGTGCTTGCTGAAGCAGTCACACAGTTTGTTCCTTAAACATTTCTCTCTATCGACAGAGTGGCCTATTTCAGTGGCCTCGCATACAAATTCCACAAATAAAAGAACATTGTTCTCTTGACTCCTGAAGAAGCCTAGAAATTTATTTTCTAGACCCTCCATGTTGGACCTCTGACAAATGATTTCTTTCAAAACTGCAAGGACAGAAGCAGAAACACCAATACTGTAAATATATGTGCATAAGTAATAAAAGAATAAAATAACAGGGCTGTACATATAGCTCAGCTGGTTTGAGCACTAACTGTTTTACTGGAGGAGCCAGATTCAATTCCAAGCACCCACACAGTGCCACACTTATCTAAGAATCTAGATACAGATTACCTGATTTCTTCTGGCCTCTAGGGTCAACAAGCATGCACATGCTTACAGACACACATAAAGGCAATGTCCCCATATGTGTAAAATAGAATGATGAGAAGTTAAAAAATAAAATAAGTGCCTTCCTATACTAATCTGTTAATATTATTATAATTTGATACAAAAGCAATGGAAAATGACAACAGTATAGCATGTTATTTTTTTCTGTAGCTATAAACAAGGAAACTTAAGAAATTATAAAAAGGTCAGTGAAATGTCACATCAAGTGAAAAACTTGCCACTTAGCCTGATGATTTGACTTCTTGGGACCTACATGGTCTAAGAAAAATACTAAATCCAGCAAGATGTCTTTCTGACCATCATAGATGGATGTGCTCACTCTCTCTTTCTCTCTCTGTCTGTTCCTCTTTGTCTCTCTCTCTCTCTCTTTATCTCTTTCTCTAAAAAATTTAAAGGAATCAAAAATTCATAAATGTAAAGTTTAGGATACTAAATACTGCTTATTTAGCATTATTTTATTATTTATATTTATAGATATTTAGTATTATTTAATTTTTATTTCTGTCTATTAATTTAGTTTAAATTTATTTTATGTGTATGGGTGTTTAGGTTGCATGGTAGTGAATACATTATTTGCTTTCCTCCTACTCTTGGAGGTCAGAAAATGGCATTTTATATACTAGAAACACAGTCACAGACATCTATGAGCTGTCAGTAAGTTTTGGAAACTGAATACGGTCTTCTACAAGAGCAGTAAGTATTCTAATTCATTAAGGCATCTCTCCAGATAATGCTAATTGTAAATATTTATGGATTACATTGTACTATTTTAAACACATCTATTTGTATGGAGTATTATTCAAACAATTAACTATTCTGTTCATCAAAATTTATCATCCTGTGCAGATGACAACATTCAATAACTACTGCTTATTTTAAAATAGGGATGCAAACAATTTTTTGTAAGATATTACAATTTCGATTAAATTCAAAATTTTTCCAATTCCTCAATTTTATCTAATCACTTACTCTTCTCTGCTTTATATTGTCTCTCCTAACCGCTTTTCAAATAAATCAGAGACCATCTTTCATTTTTAATTCTACAAATAAGTGTTTATATATTTGTTTTCTTGGTACACATAAATGTTTGTCAGAACCATCCATGTCACCAAAATGAAAATGAATGATGTTAGAAAAATTAATTTATAGACAAAAAATTGGAATAAGCTATTTGTTTAACTATTTAAAAATGTATTTTATTTGTTCATGTTGCTTTTGTTTAACTGTGTAAATTTTTGTTGCTTTTCTTTATACCACATTTGTTTAACTTTGTAAAGATGTGAAGCTGTGCTTGTCTAAAGTACCTGATTGGTCTAATAAAAAGTTAAATGATCCATAGCCAGGCAGAGAGGGATAGGCTGGGCTGATGGACAAAGAGAAATGGGTAGCCTGCTAACCAGCTGTTTATCAGCCAGTGAGGGGCTATCTCACAGGGGGCCAGACACCCAGCAAAGGAGTAGCTGGAAAGTAGGATGGATAGTTTGTTGATGGTGTAGATAAACCTTAGGGCAGCACACAGATTAAAAGAAATGGGATAATTAAAGTCTAAAATGGTAGCTAGATACAAACTTAAGCTCAGGCCAAGCATTCATAATTAATAATAAATCTCCCTGTCATGATTTGGAGTCTGATATTCCAAAAAGGCCTGGTACATTTTTACCCAATGTGGGGGATGTCTTTCTATGCCAGGCATGAGAAGGCTGGGGGGAAAAAAGCAAAAACATGGCTACCTAGTAGCCCAGTGTTTGTAGATTACAGAGGCAAAGATCTGACAATCAACAAGAACTTCAGCAGCTAACATGTTAATTAGAAACAACAGGCTAAGTAAGAAAACAACTGTTACACTGAAGGCACCAACTTTCTGGAGCAGGAGTGGTTGAATACTGCTCCTGGTTAAACACAACTCCCATTTAGATTCAGGTCTTGGCCAGACCTGCAGGGCATAAAGCTCATCTCTCAGGAACCCGAGTGGGGTAGAAGCAGTCACAAGTGCAAAGCTGCAGAGCAAGTTGAATTTTTGCTTTACATAATCAGAGAATGGTACAGAAGTACAGAAAAGCAGGTCCAGACCAAAACAAAAAACAACAACAACAACAAAAAAAAAAACAAACAAAAAACTTCTAGAAAGGTTACAGTATGTTTTAAAATATGCAGGTGCTTAAGAAAAAAAGAAAGAAAATGGAAATATACCATCATAGAAAAAGAAAAAAAAATAGTAAAGTAAGTCTTTAAAAGTGCCACATAAGGATAGGAATAACATAGGGAATCTGGATTCTGTATGTTTGAATTTTTTGAGTGTTAATGAGTGAAAGGCAGCTGCTGAGAGATATTGGAATTGAAGAAGGACTGCTGAATTAAACCAGCCTAGATAGTGTAGGGGTGTTTTAACTTTAAAATAGAATTCAGAAAATGTATTTCACTGGGAGGAAGGGTTTTTTTTTTTTTTAGAAACAAATAACTGCATTTGTTCAGAAAATAATTCCTGGAAACCTTGGCTACAAACATAAAGAAAGAAATTTAGAAAAACAAGACAGGTAATGCATATACTGATTCCTTTAATAATATAAACCATAAATCTTTCTTAAAATCCTCTTTAGGGAATTTGATACCTCCATCTATAAGATGTTAACAAGAGTATTTCTAAATTTAAGAGAATGTGAACACTTACACAAATATCATTGGGAATTGGTTGATTTATGAGACTATTTTGAAGTGTTTCTTACAAATTTCAAAACTAAAAAACAGGTATGTTTTTCCACTTAAATTTTGGAGTTAATGGGGTAAAATCATTTTTATATGCTTCTGAAAATAACCAATACAGTCTTTAGAAGTTTTCAATGAGTTCTCATAGAATCATTCAATCAGTTTTAAAGAACAGAAGACTGGAATTTGCTCATATCCAAGATGACCATTCAAAACAAAAAGAAGTTATTTTTGATATAAATGAATATGCTTACCAATTTCATTTTTGTATCAGTTGTAAATTCTACTTTATCAAGCAAAACAAAGGAGGAGAAACTGGTTTGAGCAAAAAAGTGTTCATTGCATGTTTTGCTTTCAGTTTGAAGAAGTCAACAATTAAAGCTTACTTGTCAGTTTCAATAAAACCATTATGAGTCTGGAGTGGACTCATGAGAATAGCAATATAATTCTGCCTTTTTGACAGAATTGTAGGAGTTTTACTTTCTCAACATTAATTAAATTTTCTGATTTTTAACCAGCTTTTCCTGATTTATTTGCATCAATATAGAATGCAAAAGCCCCAGTTATTGGTGTGTCACACAAATTATGGAGAAGGATCAATGTAGTTCTCTTTATAAGGTTAATTTTATTGCTTTTGAGATAATTGCTATGAAGCATTCCTAAAAATTAGCACAGGCTCTTTGACAGGGTTCATTTTCTTCCATAGTTTTTTTTTTTTAATTTCATCAGTTGTAAAATGCACTACAGTCTCTGTTGAGTCTATTTCTGATCGTTGATAAGTCTCAATTTCCCTTTTATAGTTAATTCAGAGAACTTTTCCACATAAACTTTTAATTTTTACTTGGTTTATCTGTTAAAAAAAAGATACATTTATTTCTTCCCTCAGCATTAAAAATTCTTTTGGGGAAATTCTTGAGGACAATATGACTAGAATGCAGTTAAGATTTGGATATAACTGATCCACATGGACCTTCTGTATTTTCTCTTCAACCAAAGTTAATTCTTTCTAAAATTAATCTGTTTATTCCTTTGGACTTTTATGTCTTTGTCACCATGTAAGATTTTGTTTAAATTAATTGTTAGATGAGGTGTTATCCTAACAGTGCATTGTGTTTGGAAATGTCTCTTAGCAATCTTTGAAAGTCATTAAGAGTCCACAATATCTCTCCTAATTTGAGCTTAGAAAGTTGGATTTTCTCTGAACTTGTTTTTTGACCTTGATGATTGATCAAATCATCTCTTTGAATATTTTCAGGAGCAATTGGTAATCCCCACTTAGGCAAACTTTTTTTCTTCTTCAAACATTTTTTCTCAAGTATCTATATTTTAATCAGATATCAAAATATCATCCATGTAATGATAAATTATAGATTTATATTATTGTTTATACATTTTCCAAATGGCTGACTTACAAAGTATTGATATAGGCTGCGGCTATTGAGAATTCCCTGTTCATTGATATCCAGTAGGCTGAGAATTTTCATACATGTGCACTGTAAAGGCAAAAATGTCTCTGTCATTTTTTTTTGTAAACGTATAGTGAAGAAACAATTTTTAAATCAATAACTATAACAGGCCATCCTTTAGGCTATAACAAAAGCAAAGGAATTCCAGATTTTAGAGGGCCCATAGGTCAAATTACTTTATTAACAGCTCTTAGATCTGTCATGATTCTCCATTTTTCCAGATTACTTTTTAACAACTAACATAGGAGAAATTCAGGACTGGTTGATTCTTCAATATGGAGGGCATCTAGTTGATCCTATAACAGCTATTAAAGTCTACAGCTTCTCTTCTGTTAAATGTCATTGCTTAATCAATATTGGTTTCTCAATTAACCATTTTAAATGTAGGGTAATTGTTACCTCTAAACATCTGTTAATTCTTTTAAGTTCTCGAACAGCCTGAATGTCTGGTGATCTTTTTTGGTAGTATTTATTAATGTTCTTCCCAGAAACTCATGTGTCTGGGACTGCAGGAATATTAATCTGGTTATTCAATTGCTACAGTAGGTCATAATTCCATAAATTCACTATGATATTGTCCACATATGGCCGCATCATTTCTCCTTGTGCTCCTGGCCCTATGCATTTAACCCACCTCATGTTCTTTTTGACTTGAGATAGGGATCCAACTCCTAGGAATTGAACATCTGCCCTTGAAGAGGTCAATTTGGATGCTAATATTTTGGAGTAAGACTAGTTATGTCCACTCCCATGTCCAATAATACCTCAATTATAATTTACTTTATACACACTCATAGCTTTGGTCTATGATCATTTATAGAAATTGGTGAAAGTATTAATTTCCTATTTTCTATTGAAATTTTTGATTAGTTCTCCATGTTTAACCCATTATCCAGAATAGTATTTTTTTCAACAGGCAACGGATATTTTAATTTTCCTGGTGAGACAAGTACTTCCACAGTGACTGGGAATAATTGGACCATGTTGGACCTGGGGGCCCACAAGGAGTTTCCCAATGGTATCAGCTTGTCTTCATTGTCTTATGTTGATCACATTTATTGGTTCAATGTTGGCCTTTGTCAATCTTCTACATATATGCATTCCTTTCCGCTGGGGTCTGTGATAGTTTGAATGTAATTGACCCCCACCACCACATAGGGAGTGGTGCTATGAGGAAGTGTGGCTTTGTCTGAATGTGTATTGTTGTCAGAAGTATTTCATGGTGATGGTTGGTTTTGATATTTTCTATGCTCAGGATACCTACCAGTGTCTCAGTCCAATTCTTGTGGCTTATAAGATATAAGACTCCCAGCTTCTCTTCCAGTACCATGTTTGCCTGGATATCACTATGTTCCCATCATGATGATAATGGATTGAACCTCTGAAACTGCAAGTGAGACAACCCTAATTAAATGTTTTACTTTTCAAGAGTATTGTGGTAATGGTGCCTCTCCACAGCAGTTGTAGAAACCCTAACAAAGACAAGTTGTCACAAAGTATTTCTTCTTCTTTTTCACATTGGATATTATTGGACTTCTTGGATTAAGTTATTTATCAAGGCTGTCCTACTAAGTAGTAGACAGAAAAACAAAATTGCTCAAAAGTTAGATCATTAACATAAATTTCTAAAGAGTCATCAACTTTATTTCCACCAAACCAATTAAAAGTGACTAGCAATATATGGAACTGGAATAAACATCCAGCTATAAGAAAATACTATTTTATCAATAAGTCAGGGCTATTTACTTCATGAGACAATGGTGTGCTCAGCAAGTAAAGGCCCTTGTCACTAAGCCTGACAACCTTGTTTACATAACTATAGCCCACATTTTAGAAGAAAAGAACCCTGAAAATTGTCCTTTGAATTCCATCTCTGTACTGTGTCACACAGACACACATCACATGTATACAAATGCACACACACCATAGCACAAATAACAGGAAGCTATACACAATATATAAATAAATGCACATGATAAAAATACATGTGAATATGGGGAAACAAAACTGGTAATAGTTTAGATGTTCATGCCAATGGTCACTTTTACTCAAAATCAAAAGATGAACCATGGAGTTATTTTATAATCATTAATTTCCCCTTCTAACTAAAATACCTTTCCCAAAAGTTGAATGTATATCTTAATTTTATACAATTTGCATTTGGATTATATGGAGTCTGAAGGAGGCATTAAGGTTTGATTCATCTCCCTTTCCTGCAGGTGCTCTGCAATTCTTTTCAAATATGTGTTTAATCTTCTGAGACACCAATTTCCCAAACTATCTTATTATTAAAAGGCAAGTGAATAAGAAAAGATGAGTGATAGAAATTTTAAAATGTGTTAACCCCAAGTTAATCAAAATTAGACTTATTATCCTTTTTCTTTGTCTTCTTTTTACTTTATATCTCCTCTCTCTCCACACATATCCTATCTTCCTTCCTCCCTCTGATTTTTTGTTCTTCCATCCTTCACCCATTCTCTTCTTCCAGTATTACTCATCTGTCTTACTATATTTTTTTTATTCTGCAGTTCATAACTTCTTCTTGTCTATCTGTATAATTTCTCCACTTTTATTCTCATATGATATTTCAAGAGATGAAAACAATATATATCTGTTGTAAAAGATTGCTTGTTTGTTGCCACTACTTACATGCAAAATAATTACACAGAAAATATATTATTTACAAGACTCTTTGGCCAATAGTTTAAGTGCATTGCTAACAAGCTCTTACATCTAGAATTAACCCATGTCTATTAATCTGTGTATCTCCATGTGGCTGAGATTTACTGGCAAGTTCTGGCTCATCTGTTTCTTGCAGCATCTACATGACATCTCCCTGACTCCACTTTCTTTCTTTCAGCATTCAGTTTAGTTTTACTTACCTAGCTATGTTCTGCCCTTTTCTAGACAGTTTCTTTATTCATTAATGGTAATCACAGCAAACAAAGAGGAATTCCACCTCACCTCTCCTTTTATATCTAAGTGAAAAGGATTTTAATTTTAATATAGTAAAATTACATATACCAAAACAGGTATGAAGCAAGAATTACAGTTACAATATTTATATCTGCTTTATCTTTGACAATAACTACAATTATAACTACCTATTCAACTCCATTGAAGACCACAGAAGAATATATTACCTAAAGAAATAGGAAGTGCATTGTAAACAACTTCCAAAACTCTAGAATTGGCAAAGAATACTGGTTACTCAGTGTTCTTCTGTATTGTTAGAACATACTCTTCAAGCTACAGGCCCATAATATCCGGCAGACTTTTTCACGAAGCAGGAAATTTCAAAGATAGTTCTATTTATATTGGAAGTTTGTCATTCACTTTCTTCTGGGTCCTATAGAATGTCTTGCAGACACTTTCACTTGCAGAAACCCCAAAGTATCTGTGGGCCCTGCATGTAACATTAAGCAATCAAGGCAAGAGCACTTTCTTGCACAAATGGCTAACCAATGCTGTAAGGAGCCTCTCAGGTGTCAATATTCCTTTTTAAATAATTGGTGTTTCCAGGAACAGAAGGGTCCCATTGTCATAAAGAGTCCTAAGTTTCAGACAGGTGGTGGTGGCACACACACACACACCTTTAATTCCAGCACTCAAAAGGCAGAGGCAGGTGGATCTCTGTGAGTTCAAGACCAGCGTGGTCTACAAGAACTAGTTCCAGGACAGACTTCAAAGCTACAGAGTAACCCTGTCTTGAAAGGAAAAAAGAGTCCTATGTTTCTAAAGCATTTTAAATTTCATAGTCTGAAGGTTGTTGAAAGATATGAAGAATCACTTTCTAAAATATATCTCTATATACCTAGAAAACCTAACATGACTACAAGTTTGACAATTATTGATGATTATCTATTAACCTGTTTTTCTTAATTATACATTATACATATATATATATTATACATATATAATTATACATTAGACATATATATATATGTATATTATATATACATATATATATGTAGCTCAATTTAAAATGAGCTACATAAACACAATACCTTAATCAAGAGCAGAAATATAGGTATAACAAAATTGACCTTAAGTTTGTATCTATCAATAAACAAAGCCCCATGTCAATGCAAAGTATTCATCTCTACAGCATATCCCCCTTTAAATGTAAAGAAATATTTATAAACAGTCACTTAGGGAATTTAGGTGTAATTCTTTCCAAATTGCTTCCTGTTTTTTTATTGGGTGAGGTAATATTTGGGGGTGTTCATGGTGACCTTTCAGGGGATCTTGATCTACCAAACCATACTAGTCTGGAAGGATTCTATAGTTTTTCATTGTCTGTGGAAACCGAAGAAGAACCTCTTATTCAAAGCAACAAATCCCTTGACTCAATTTTTGAAGTCAAAATATTTTTGTGTTGGCTTAGATTAGCAGCCCCCAGAATCAAATGTCTCTCTGCAGTCAAAAATTTCAAAGAAAACACTGTAATATATATAATCCAGATTTTCTGTGTATATTCCATCTTTACATGGTTTGTTTTACTTTACTCCTTTTAATCTAACCAGAACCTGGCTGGTAAATTATAGCCACAGGGTGATACACAGATTAATAGAGATGGGTTAATTATAGATGTAAGAGCAAGCTAGTAATATACTAAAATTATTGGTCAAACAGTGCTGTAAATAGTATAGTTTCTGTGTGATTATTTTGAGTCTAAGCAGCCAGGAACAAACAAGTGGTCTTTAATAACATATCTCCTTGCCTGATAACTCACTTTTTTTGGTTTAAAGAAATAACCAGTAGAGACATGATACGCCTTCATATGTACATTTAATAAGTCTCAAAAATAGGTAGCTTATTCAATAAAAGGTACATATTATTTCACAAAACTAAATTCTCTTAGTTAATTTTATTTGGATTGTATGATATCTGATGGGAAAAAAACTTGAAATAAAGGCCCATTTTGCCTCTTGCTTGAGCAAATATAGTCCATTTTTTGTTGAAAAAGCAAAAATATTAAGTGAGTCATTATTAATGGGGGTGATTATGGAATATACCTAATTTGGAATTCTTTTCTGTATGCTGTGAATATGTTTTCACAGCATTCCATCATGTGGTTTCTATTTGATAGAAGCAAGCAGAAGCACAGTTCTTTTAGGAGAATGCTTCTTAACCCAGTGGTATCAGGAAATATGGCATGGTTCCTTTAAGAAGGCTTTTTGTTTTGTGCTAGTTCCATGAACAGCTCTGGCTCTTTAGGAGGCCAAGCACTTGCATCAGTTTGTGGCAGGATGGTCCAACTGCTTACCAGAGTTGATATAGTGAGCACAGTTCCCACCTGCTGGTATTGAAATTCTAAGAGAGTTGCAGCCAGAATCCAGGCCTGCCACAAGCACACTTCTTATCATTTTAAAGTACTCCTGGTCAGGAAACAATTAAATAGATGTAATAAACCTCTGAATGTGTTAGAGTGTGTTTTAAAAATGCAAATAGGCTTGAGAAAAAAAAAGAAAAATAATATAGAAAAAATAAAACAAAGTCTTTAAAGAGACAGTATACAGACTGTCATAAATTAAAGGATTAAAGAAAAATAAGCCACTTAAAGAACAAATATACAGAGAGAGAGGCTAGATTATGCATATTGCTGTGTTTTCTTTGGTTTTTTGACTACAGAGATATTTAATTATGGGGGCTGCTAATCTAAACCAACATATGTATATTAAAATTAACTTGACTTCAAAATTTGGGTCTAAAGGTATGTTGTTTTGGATTAGAGGTTCCTCTTTTGTTTCAAAAAAAGATGAGAACCTGTGGAATCCTAACAGACTAATGTGGTTTGATGGACCAAAACCATTGAAATGTCTCCATGAACTCCCAAATGCTTCACCGAACAAAAAGCAGGAAACAGTTTGAAGAGAACTATCCCCAAATTCCTAAATATTGTTTATAAATGTTTGTTTATGTTTAAAGGGGGATATGATATAGAGATGAATACTTGGTATTGGTATGGATCTTGATCTATTTGTACAAATTTAAGGTCAATTTTTATTATGTGTATATTTTTGCTCCTGATTAAGGTATTGTGTTTGTGTGGCTTACTTAAAAATGCAATATATTATTAAGAAATATAGGTTAAAAGAGAGTCATCTATAATAGTCAAGCTTGTAGTCATGTTAGTTAGGTTTTCTGGATCTACAAAGATATATTTTATGTGAATATTTATTCTTCAAACATTTCAAAGAATAACAGAACATGAAATGTTTTTTAAGAATGTAGGACTTTTTTATGACCACGAGACACATATGCTCCTGGTGGAACCAAATTACTTCGAGAGGATGATAGCATTGAAAATGCTCCTTATGGTGTTTATTAGCCATTTGGACAAGAATCTGCTTTTGTCTGGACTGCTTGATGGTATGGCTGGACATACAGGAACTACATAAAAATGAGTGCTGGAATTGCCTAAAAACGTTGATATAGTCCTTCAGAGTTCCTGCTTCATGAAACTGTCTGCCAGACATTCTGCAGGTCACAAAAGAAAGTGACTGACAGAATGTCAATATAGGCTGAACTGTCTTTGAAAATTTTTCTGCTTTATGGAAAATCTGCCAAATACTATGGGCCTTTAGGCTGGAAATGGATGAATGCCCCAATATTACAGAAGAAATTAGGGTCACTGTCCAGGCAACAAGATGTCTCTGTAAATTTTAGAGTTTTGGAAGTTGTTTACAATGCACTTCTTGATTACTTAGGTAATATTATATTGTTCTGGGTCTTCGATGGAGTTAAAAAATAGATATTTATAATTAGAGTCTATCTTCGTTATGATTGAAGATATAGTATATATAAAATTGTAATTTTAATTCTTGTATCATACTTGCTTTATTATATGAAATTTTACTATGTTTAAGTGAAAACCTAAGGTGTAAGATTCCCCTCTGTATGTTGTCAATATGTTTTATTATCATAGGCTAATAAGGAAGCTGCCTTAGCCCTATTGCAGCACAGACTAGAGCAAAGCAGGAATTCAAAGCAGAGATAGAGGAAAAAGAAGGCAGATTCAGGGAGATGCCACGTAGCTGCCAAAGAAGACAGATACCCTGGAACATTACCAAGCCTTGTGATAAAATTTAAAATGACAGGAATAGGTTAATTTGAGATGTAAGACCTAGATAGAAATATATTTAAACAATTAACCAAGCATTATTGCAATTAATGTAGTTTCTGAGTGATTATTACAGTTCTGGATTGCTAGGAAGGAAACAAGCTTCCTCCTCCTACAAGAGACCCACATTCAGTCCTGGAAGCAGATTAAAATCTGCAATATAAATTGTATATGACCTCTTAAGGTCATGCCTTAATGGCCTTCTATCTCTGCTAGGCCCATCTCCTACAGAGTGTACAGCTTTTCCAAATCAACTTGCCCAATTGCATTGCCAAAAGACACATAACAAAGTCTTCAAATACATGATTTTTTGAGAGTATTTTAGACTCAGAAAAAATATATACATAGTTGAAAATATTTTCAGAGAATTCTGAATTTTTTATTTTGTTGAATATCATTAAAACTCAGAAAAGTCAAGCTAAGTATTTAAACTGGAATGTCCATGTTCTTTTGCCCTTTGAATACTTTGCATATTAAGTCTTGGCATATATAAAACACTTCATGCTATCTCTAAGTAGAATATAAGATGGCTATTAAAAGGCATGTCTTACTCCATTTGAGGGTTTAATGAGGTGTCAAGAACTTAAACTGACTTATGCTTTCAGAAGGAAATGCGTTTCAGTGGAAATATGTGGACAGAGAAGGATCAGAAGCCACCGAAATTTCACTTTCACCTCTTCCAAGGATATTCATCCTCCTTGGATCTACACCTTCTTTCTTTTCTGCCTTGCCCCATTCTGCCATAGAGTTTATGGGAAATGACTAAGTAATCATTTTCTTTGTTTGTCTTAATGGTATACATTATTACTGTTAGCTGTTACATTAACAGCTACCAGAGAAGGGGTTAGAGTTTTAACACTCCAGTTTGTTTTACTTAAGTTTATTCGTTGATTAAAAAAAAATGTGTTAAAGTTACAGAGACTTCACAGGAAAATGTACTGGGGCTTTGGACCAGACTTAATTATTGATTAGATTCAGCAACACCCAAGGATTTCCACATCTAAGCATCTCCACCACAATTTGTGGCAACCTCAGGGCCATTCAGTTCTGAAGGGATATTAGGCCCATTGTGATTTAGAGATTCCATATCTTGATACAGCTTGATCAGAACTTTTGAACGTAAAACAGGAAACATAGTAGATTCCAGATTAGTTACACAATCACTCAGATAGCTACATTTCTCCCAGAACTCAAATTTTAACTTAGGAACCATATGGGATCAGATATAAATTAGAAGAAGCCCTTCCTACCAATTTACCTTCTTCTCAGAGAACTTTGCCTTCTAAAGTTGTCCCATTTTAATTCTTTTCCAACAGTCATGTCAGAAGATATAAAAAGGTGAACTACAAATTCAATAAATAAAAAAAAATCATCAAAAATTAACACACTTCTAAATATTTATGCAACAAATATAAGGGCACCTAAGTTAATTAAAGAAACACAACTACAGTTAAAAACACATATTGATTCACAAACAATAATTGTGACTTTAAGGCACCAGGTTAGGGAGTAGAGAAATCTTTCAACTACTCTTATACAGAAAAATTCTGGAGTTAAAAGTATCATAAGTCATTGCAACCTCAGTAAAACTCTGAAACAAAGCTTGCCCCAATACTGAGGGTACTTAAGGGGTGAGTGAACAGCCACACAGGGAGACACCTCACTCTCTAGGACCTCCAGAGTGGGACAAAACCTCAGACCCTTCTCCCTCCAACTCCCTCAGCTTTTCTAGCCAGCAGAAGAAGTCTCTGCAGTTAGACTTCCCCATTACCCAACCCCATGCAATGTTCCTTGAGAACTACTAGCCTCATCCCACCCCCAAACTTGCCTATCCTCTGGCAATATCAGTGGAAATCTGAAACACAGCTTCCTACAATATGGAGGAGACCAAGAACTTGCTACACTACTGAAGGGACCAAGAGAAAGAATCAAGAGTGTGAACCAGGAGAGGAGACCTAAAGAGCAGGCTTAAAGAGACCTCAGAAATTTCTTGAGACACAGACATTGACAATGTTGTGCTTTCTTGTCTCTTGAAGAGACAAGCCACGCCCACTCCCACTACTTCTGATCCTCGGTGGCCATCTCGCCTCTCTCTCCTGTTCTTTTGGGGTGCAAACAGGTTCGCTCTCTCTCTCCCTCTCTCCCTCAATAAATGTTTTATGGCTATTTTCTGTGTCTATGGGTCTGTTTACACCCGTCTGCCACTGTCGGGAATCCACCACGTGTGCTGCCCCCCTCCTTGGGAAAACTGCAGCCACTTGCTTCCCAGACCCACAGCGGACTTGGTTTTGGCAGCTCAGCCACTGCTTCACACCCGCCCGCTTGTCCTGGGCCTGGACTGGCAGCTGCTCCAAGAGCCCAACACGGGGGACCCCCCCCTCATTTTAAGAACACATAGACAGTACATAGCAGAACAAGAAAAATCCCCAAGCATTCAGAAAGCCACTTCAAGGATGGACCAAGAAGCAATGACACTGCCGGCCTCATTGGAAGGAAGAGATGGGCAGGTGCCAATGCAAAATTCATCCAACAACCTAAAAAGCAACATGTTAACACCAGAAACCAGTGGTCACACAATAGGAAGACTTGATCATCCTAAGACAGAAGAAGCAGAAAAAGGTGACTTTAAACATACCTTTATAAAAATGAAGACTTTAAAAAAGGAAATGAAAAAAATCTCTTTAAAAAATGGAAGAAAAGATAAACAAAAAATTGGAAGAAATTAACAAATCCCTCAAAGGAACCAAAGAAAATCAAGGGGAAAAAATAATCAAACAGGTGAAACAAATATTTTAAGATTTGAAGAATGAAATATAGGCAAAAAGAACAAAAACATAAACAAAAAAAACACAAACCAAAGGAATTCTGGACGTGGAAAATCTGGGTAAACAAACAGGAACTCGAGAGACAGTATGACCAATAGAAAACAAGAGATAGAGGAAAGAATTTCAGATGTTGAAGTTGCTGTAGAAAAAAATAGGAGAACGCCAGCTCAAAGTTACAGAAAATATATTCAACAAAATCATAGAAGAAAATTTTCTCAAGCTAAAGAAGGATATTCCTATGAAGGTAAGACCTTACAAATAACTAAGTAGACTACATCAAAAGAAGTTCTCTCCCCCATATAATAATCAAAATACAAAATATACAAAATAAAGAAAGAATATTAAGAGCTGCAAAGAAAAAGGTCAAGTAACATATAAATGTAGACCTATCAGAATTACACCCTGATGGAGGAAGGTCATTGGTTAATTAATAAAGAAACTGCTTGGCCTCATAGGTTAGAACATAGGTGGGTGGAATAAACAGAACAGAATGTTGGGAGGAAGAAGAAGTGAGCTCAGATTCGATAGCTCTCCTCTCTGGGGCAGACGTGATGAAGTTCCAACCCATGATGGACATAGGCTAGAATCTTCCCGGTAAGCACACCTTGGGGTGCTACACACATAAATACAAATGGGAAATCAAGATGTAAAAATTAGCCAGTAAGAAGCTAGAGCTAATGGGCCAGGCAGTGTTGAAATGAATACAATTTATGTGTTGTTGTTTTGGGGCATAAGCTAGCCAGGTGGGAGCCGAGCTGTGGAAAGAGGCCTGCAGCTTGCTCAACAGAATGGTGCCCAATGTGGTGTGACTAAGTCCACAGAAAGCCTGAGAAAGCTTGGGAAAGAATAAAGTAAAGCATGTTTTCTTGGTAGCAGCAATTTCTCGGGTCTGCTCTCATCTAAGAGAGGCTTCCTGACTCAGGTTTAGCTGCAAACCTTGCAGCTCTTTTAAGGGGTCCTGCCACGAAACACTTAAACAGTGTTGATAAAAAGCTGAATGCATGCTTTTCGGTTTTCAGCCGTAGCAGGAAAAAACTGTGCAGTTTAAAAATGCCGGCTTTCTGGGCTGTCCTGCCAGGGAAAACTCTGACTGTTTGAGGCAAGAGGGCCAACTACAGCGAGAGGACTTGAGTGTTGTCTGTAGACATAATGCTGCAGCTTACTTGTTGGCAGGGACCTTGAAACACCATAGACTTGTGGCAATAAACATGGCTACAGCCATTACCTCCACTATGAGGCTGAAAGCTAAGGGATGGGCTGGATCTAGCCGGCAAAGCCATGGCTTTAATCCTACCCATATTGCTCAGTAATTTAAAGGCTCATATGGTCAGCAAAAGAGAGAGAGATAAAGTAAAGAGATATTCAAAAACAAAAGCAAAAAAAAAATAAACCTTTAAATGATTTACAGGGTGTTAAAATATATGCAGGCTAAAAGTTAAAGTTCTTAAAAGTAAAAAAAAGGAAGAAAGAGAGTAGTTGGGTGTGGGAGGAGGGAGATTGACATCTGAGACTTCAAGGTGTGGTAGCAGATGTTTTAATACCAATGCCTGGGAGGCAGAGACAGGCAGATCTCTGAGAGTTCAAGGACAGCCTGGTCTACAGAGTTATTCCAGGACAAAGATATACAGAAAACCTGTCTCAAAAAGGAAAAATAAAGAAAATAGAGTTAAATAAAGCTGTACAAAGATGGAAAATAAACAGAGAATTTTGATACTGTATGCTATTATGCTCTTGGAATTGCTTGAATGCTGAGGAAAGAGCAATAGCTGCTAAAAGATATTTGTTTATAAATGCTGCTAAACTTATCTAAGATAGATATTTTGAAAATACCTTGACTTTAAAATTTGGATCTAAGGACATGGCTTTGGAAAAGAGTTTCTTCTTTTGTTTTTACAGAGGATGAGACCCTGTGGATTTCTTCTCTTCCAATATGGTCTGATGGACCACGCCCTCCTGAAGGGTTGATGTGAACACCTTCAAAAAATTACTTCATTCGACTACTGACTGAGATGAATCTGGCACACCTGATTAACAGCGCCCCCATTCAGCAGGAAGCAGTTTGGAGAGAAAAAAACTGCGCCCATGTTCCCAAATATTGTTTATAAATGTTCTTTTACATTTAAAGGGGGATATGATACAGATATTGGTAATTTACATTGGTACAAGTTTTGCTTTGTTGATATAAATTTAAGGTCAATTTTCTTATATTGTATATATTTGTATATATATTTTTGATATTGATTATGGTATTGTGATTGTGTAGTTCATGTAAAAATGTAATGTATATAGGTTGTTAATGGATAATCATTAATAATAGTCAAGTTTGTAGTCATGTTAGTTAGATTTTCTAGATGTGCATAGATATAATTTAAATAGACATTCTTCGTATCTTTCAAAGACTACAGATATGACATTTAATGTTTTAATAACTTAGGGCTTTTCATGACAATGAGACACTCTGCTCCTGGCAGCACCAATCTACTTCAAGAGGAAGATGGGCATCAAAGAGGATACTTATGGAGTTTGATAGCCATTTGGGCAAGAAACTGCTCTTGCCTGGACTGTTGCATAAACTGGACACAGAGAACCCACAGAAAGAGGACTGCTGAACTTGCCTAAAGGTGAGATGGTCTTTCAGGGGTCCTGATTCATGAAAGAGTCTGCAAGACATTCTGCAGGACACAGCAGATAGTGACTGAACTGCCTTTGAAATTTCCTGCTTCATGGAAATGTCTACTGGATACTATGGGCCTGTAGGCTGAAGATGGATGCCCCAACGGTACAAGAGAATGTTGGGTGACTGTCCAGGTAGCAAGATGTCTCTGTCATTTCTAGAGGTTTTTTTATTTCTTGTTTACTTAGGTAGTATTATATCCTTCTGGATCTTTGATGGAGTTGAAGAATGGATAAATAGTTATAGTTTTCCTTAGTTATGATAAAAGATAAAGTAGATGTAAATATTGTAACTGTAACCTTGCTTGATAACTGTTTTGTTGTATGTAATTTTACTATGTTAAAGTTAAAGCCTTCCTCTTTTTGTTTAAACAGAAAAGGGGGAAATGATGGAGGTAGGTCATTGGTTAATTAATAAAGAAACTGCTTGGCCTCATAGGTTAGAACATAGGTGGGTGGAATAAACAGAACAGAATGTTGGGAGGAAGAGGAAGTGAGCTCAGACTCGATAGCTCTCCTCTCTGGGGCAGACGTGATGAAGCTCCAACCCAGGATGGACATAGGCTAGAATCTTCCCGGTAAGTGCACCTTAGGGTGCTACACACATAAATACAAATGGGAAATCAAGATGTAAGAATTAGCCAGTAAGAAGCTAGAGCTAATGGGCCAGGCAGTGTTTAAATGAATACAATATATGTGTTGTTATTTTGGGGCATAAGCTAGCCAGGTGGCTGGGAGCCAGGATGTGGAAAGAGGCCTGCAGCTCCCTCAACAACACCCAACTTTTCCATGGAAACCATGAAAGCCAGAAGGTCCTGGGCTGATGTGCTGCAGACACTAAGAGACCAGGACTAAAACCCCAGACTGCTTAACCCAGCAAAGCTTTCAGTTAACATCAATGAATAAAATATGATATTCCATAACAAAAACAAATTCAAACAATATATTTTCATAAACTATGTCCTACAGAAAGTACTCAAAAGAAAACCCAAAGCCAAGACGCTAACTGGACCTACAAAAACACAGGCAACAGATAACCCCCACAAGCATATTTCAAAGAAAGGAAACACACAAATATTATTGAAAAAAGGTACAGAGCCACATGGCTAACATGGATCAGAAAAAATGGGTTAATCAAGATGTGAGAGTTAGCCAGTGAGAGGCTAGAACTAATGGGCCAATCATCTTATAATTTATGGAGACCTATGTGTAATTTTCTTTGGGGCTAAACAGTTGTGGGGTACAGTGTGGGACAGAAACCCCAACAAACAAGCAGGCTCCTTCATGTTAGAGGTAAATAGTATCATTTATGCAACTGAAATTGAGCCCAGAAAACCTTCAACAAGGATCACAAAAGGTACAGTAACAACCTTGTAATCCAGAATAAATGGAAAGCTTGTAAAGGTCTTTCAGTAAAAGTATAATTTGTTACTATAAAGACTTTGTGCAAATATCTTGAAGAATAAATTGGAGTTAATAGTTAGGTAAAAACATGGAAATTACCTAACTTTGGATAATCTATGATCCACAGGAGTTAGTTTTAAAGTAAGACTGTCAGACCAAGAAAATGAAGGATGTGAAATAAAACAATTTCTATAATCTATACAGGAACTGGACACTTGCCAATAATAAATCTCATCATTGTTTCCTTAATTTTATAGATGAATCCTTTATCAGGGGAAACACAGGCCACCCATTGTGTATACTTTGTCATAGGACAAGTATGATTGCATTCAGCATTATTTATAGAAGAGGGCATAATAAGAAGAGTGGGTATTTTTGGTAGTAGCCAAAGCTGTTAGAAAGAGCCTATCAGATACAAAGTCCAATCTCCAACATGACAATTGTCCCTATACATATTACCCTTAGGCAAATCAGCTAACAAAGACCTAAAGAAATACTAACACCTCCTGAGGGAGAAAAAATTACCAAGAGTAGAAATTAATAGCCTATTTGTCTAATCAGAATAATTTAGTGAAGAAGGGTTACATCTACTTTTTGAATCTGAACAATTTCTTCAGCACTTGATGTCAATGCCTTGACTTGGCCCCAAGTTGGCAAAGAAATGTTCCAGGTTGTCTTTGCATGTAATATCAACTGTAACCAACTTGTGAAAGCAGAGAGGTAAGTGTATCATCAGCTTTAGAATAACCATGATCCACTGTGTCTTTCTCCATTATCAATGGCTATAGCTAATAAGAGCACTGTTGGGGCTCAGACAAGGTCTGTAATATCTCTGATTCAACAAGAAAAGAGATGGATTTCAAGGGTCTAGCATATGTTCAAATCAAAAGATCTGAAACTCTGAGTGATGTATTAGCATTCTGTAGAAATATACATGCACATCATCTTCTGGAAGTCCCTTTAATTTTTTGTTAATAGATTTTTCTATTTTACCATAGTTTTTTGTGTAATTAATAATCAGAGTATCTCTAAAAAGCATAAATGCCTTCTGAGTCTAAATTAAGATAAACATTGATTTAAAATGCAAAATGGGGAGAAATATTTATACTCTCCTTGTTGAAGCCTGTGGAGCTGGGAACGGTACTAATGTGATCCATAGAAAAGGGCAATATCTATGATTGAATTGAGTACTGTGATGCTTTTTCAAGGAAAAAAATGTAGTCTGCGAGGAAGCAGAGCAATTTCAGTATGAAGAAATAAACATGCAATATAACAGGAGTCAGTATAAAGATTAAAAGTTTTATTAAGCAAAGTTACAAACACATTTAAATAGCCCCAACTCCACTTTTTGAGCTGAACTTTTTTTAGTTTGAAAAGAAGTTGACCTTTCATCAATAACAAATGAAGCAACACTATTAGAAGAGCCATCAATAAAAACTAAAGAAGCCGGTAAAGACAAAAGTTCTGTTTTACAAACTTTTGGGAAAATAAAAGAGTGTATCTTTAGGAATTGGTAAAATGGTGAGCTGACAAACAGTGTTTAAATATCCCTGTAAATCTAACTGTGGCAATCTGTCAAGTATCTAAATCAGTCAACAATGTGGTGCACTGTTTGGTGGTGTAAGGTGTGATTATCTCACAAACATATTTGCCAAAAAGTTCATTACTTCTTTTTCTACCTATTTCCAATAAAATAGCCACTGATTCTAATAAGGAACAACAATTTTGCTTGTAATAGTAGGAAGATAAAGTCATTATAAAGGTCCTTTTTGCCGTAGTCAGTAGTTGCTTACTTGATTTATTTGAGTAATTTGTAAGGATAAATGCAAATCAAAAGTACTTAGAAATTCTATCTAATACTTCTCCGAATGGTTAAGTTCAATCACACAAGTGATAGCTCAGGCTGATTAGGATGCATTGCAAAGGGAATGTATCTTCATCGCTGAAAGTGCAAAGCTGTACAGCCACCATTGAAATTAATATGGTGGATTCACAGAAAATTGAGAATTGACCTACCTCAAGACCAACGCATACCATTCCTTAATATGCACCAAAGGATACTGTAGCAAATAGCAAGGGCACTTGCTCACCTGTGTTCAAAGCAGCTTTATTCTTAATAGCTAGAAACAACAACAAAAAAAAAAACTAGATATACTTCACCTGAAGAAAGCGTAAAGAAAATGTGGTACATTTACACAATTGTGTATTACTCAGCAGCTAGAAAAGTGTGACATCATGTAATTTGCAGGCAAATTGTTGGAACCACACTGAGGAGGCAACCCAGACCCCAAAAGACAGTTATGATATGTAAGAACTTTTAAGTGGATCTTAAGTATTATGTAAAAGATATTATAACCCACAGACCCAGAGAAAGTAAATAAAAGGTAGGACTCTAGAGGGAAGCATTGAGTATGGGAAATCTGGCAGAAGATGTGGAAGGAGGATTTTAAAAGCCAGAGGGGTCAAAGATACCAGGAGAAAAAGACTGACAGAATCAAATAAGCATGGCTCTTATGGGCTCAGACAGTGACCAAAAACTCAGAGGGTGAATGGGTCTGCACTAGCTTTTCTGCATCAGGTTGTGCTCATTTAGCTTGAACATCACAAGTGGGTGTTTAGCTTGCAGTTTTGGGGAAGTTTGAGTGCCCCTGACCCTTTTGACTGTTTTGGGGACTCTTTTTTTCCTACTAGGTTGACAAGTTTAGCCTTGATATGAGGGTTTGTTACTATCCTTATTGCACCTTGTTATGCTCTGTTCAGTTGATAGCACTAGGAGGCCTGCTCTTTTCTGAATGAAAATGGATTAGCAATGAATCTATGGGAGATGAGAGATAAGGTTGATGGAATTGAGGCTGCTGTGGGCTGTATTATATGAGAGAAGAATAAATTTAAAAGATAAAAATCATATGTACTCACTCATATGTGGTTTTTAAACATAAAACAAAGAAAACCAGCCCACAAATCACAATTCCAGAAAATGTAGACAACAATGAGGACCCTAAGAGAGACATACATAGATCTAATCTACATCGAAAGTAGAAAAAGATAAGATCTCCTGAGTAAATTGGGAACTAATGCAGAAACCTTCAAATGGACAACATTCAGAGTGAGAGATTTTTGGACACTCAGTCCTTCACCCAGCTAATGTCTTCATCAAACTTTTTTTCGTGGATCAGGAAGCCATGTCGAAAACAATGAAAGGTTTTAAGAGTCAGAGATAATGAGTGCCTCAGAGGACACAGTGTCTTCTAGACTCTAGAGAATTTATGTATTTAGGTTCACGGATGCTGCAGGAGCGCCTTCCGTTCCTTCAGCCAATAGCCACTGAGATACCAGTCCAATGGGGCGAGGTCTCTCTCTTTAAAAAAACAGCGGCAGCTCTTCTTGCTCTCTCTCTTGCTTCCAGCTCTGCTTTCAGGTACTAGACTCCTTTCCTGATCGTGGAGAGGGTTGTTGTCTGGAATGGTGATCTATAAATTTTTTCCTTTAAATAAATAACCATTCTATTAGTCATAAATCCAAACTGGTGTGGGATTGTTTGTGATTTACGCTTTCACACAGAGATGGTGGGAACATGAACAAGGCCTACACAGGTCAATCCATACATGGTCACAGCACTGAAAGAAGGAGCTGACATGATCTTCCACTGCCTAATGAAGAAGCAATCTCCTCTCCATTGTGGTCTCACTGGGTTTATAAGCCAAACTATAGGGTAGATTACATGCTCAGCAATAGCTGGCACACAGAAAACAAACTTCATGATAATTTTATAGCTATTTTCATCTCATAATGCTTTGTTTGAGCATTTGTTATCTTACTCATCTTTTCCTTTTGTTTTATGGTTTCTGATTTTAAGCTTTTCTGAGTTTTATTTGTATATATTTATGTGTATGTTTCTTGTGTGTGTGTGTGTGTTTTTTTGTGCTTTGATTTTATTTGATTGCTTTCCAAAGAAACCGAGAATGAATAGCTTGACTAGTATGAGTAAGGAGGTGGGGAGGATCTGTGAGGTAGGAAGATATAGGAAAAAACATGAGAAGGGAAAACATTATTATAACATTCTTTCTTTCTATCATATGGATTCTGCATATAGAGACATCAGGCCAGCAGCAAGTGCCTATACCAATTGATCTATCTTGTCAGCCTCCAAAATTAATCCATTTTCTTCTTTCTATTTTCTGAGCCTGTTTATGTGGTAAACAAAAAAAATGAAACCATGATAATATGAATTTGTTACTAATTCTCTTTATATCTAGCAAACCTTCCTGCGTGTAGAATTAACTATGGTACAGATGAAGTAGAAGGATTGTTAACTTTATAAATATGACTGAGAGATTAAAATATGGTTTAAAAACTGATGAAATGCAAATTTAAAAAAATGGTTGTAGGATTATAGAATACAAGAAGTAAATAGAAGAAAGTAAGCCAATGAAAATATGCTCATCACCATTAGAAATAGATAAAATACAAATTTAAATGAAAATTTATTATCCATGTATTTTATTTATTTGAGTGTCTAAAATAAAATTTAAACCAAATGGATCGTAGCACTGTATACTGGTGAGGATGAAACATACCGCATCCAAGACAAGTTACAGATGCAAATATGACACTACATCTTAATAACTTATAACATAATGTATGCAATTCTATATGTTATATTGATCTCTTAGGCCTTTACTCCAAGGAAATAAAAGCATATGTTCACATGTACAAGAATATTCATGACAGCTTCATTCATATTAGCAAATACCAGAGCTATCACAAATGTCCTATTAAAACTAATACAAGATATAAAATTTAATTTTAAAATGCCATAAATATACAAGCAAATAAATGTTTTTACATTCATCATATTACATTTTAGAAAATAAAAATTAAGAACCAGATGATAGAGCAATTTTATTGTTCAGTGCTAGTCTCACTTTGATTTATATTGGTGTACCGGAGTACCAAGACAAAAAGAAATTTGGATGCAAAAGGGTTTATTTGCTTTACATGACATAAACCAAAGTTTATTACTGGAAGCCAAGGCAGGAACTCAACCGTTGTGAGAGGCTGGATGCCTGAGCTGATACACAGCCACGGAGGAGTGCTATTTATTGGGAGCATATTTTTAACTAAAGGTTCCATTCTTTCAGATTATTTTAGCTAGTGTCAAGTAGTAATTAAACTTTGCAGTTTTAAATTTTGTTTGACGATCAAATCAGTACAGAATTACATACATGTTTCTTTCTGTAATAGTTCCAGCTTTATATAATATGTAAAAGCAGAGTGCTGGTAGCCATATGCGGAAGTTCCAGAGGAGAACAAACTGGCTTGAAAATATTTATAAATGAGGAATATGGGATCAATATGATAATATAATTCTAATTTGGGGGAAATATAAGTGTGTGCTTCAATTCAAAGATACTATGAGTATACATTATTTATACTCATTCACATAGAATGCAGAAAAGTATAGAAAGTTGAACTAGAAAACATGTCAATGTCATGCCCTTTATTATAGTATTATAATATATTTTATGATTTTTTTTCAACTAGAGGATCTGTAAAAGTGATGCAGAAGATCTCTCTTTGTTGTTCTTAAAAGTGTAAACTAATCTAATCTAGAATTATTTTAAAAATTATGATAATTAAATTTCATCAAGAAAACAGTATTATTATACTGTTGTTTAGTTGTTTTTTTTTTCAGAAAATACTGTGTTTTTTTTTTTTAGGGCTCTGTGGTATAGTAAACTTTACTAGATGAATAGTCAGGATTCTCTAGAGGCTCATGGTGTTGGTGGCACCACCAACATCCACCCAGTTGATAATTTGTATATAGGATGGATACTGATTTTTTTTTTGAGTGACTCAAACCAATTTGCTGAAGGTGTTTTTCAACTGTAGGAGTTCCATGGTAGAATTTTTGTGGTTGCTAATGTATACTATCATATCATCTCTGAATAATGACTCATTTACTGATTCCTTTCCAATGTATATTCTGTTGAACTTTTTGTTGTTTTGTTGCTCTGTCTAGAACTTTGAGTACTATAATGAATTGATATGGAGAATTGGACAGCCTTGTCTTATTCCTTCTGTACATTGCTTTTATTATGCTAAGGGATATTTCCTGTATCACTGATCTCTCAAGACTTTTATCATGAAGAGATGCTGAATATTGTCAAAGATTTTTTTTTCGGCATCAACTTAGATGATCATGTTTTGTTTTTTATTTCACTTTGTTTATGTTGTACATTACATTGATAGATTTCATATGTTGGACTATCCTTGCATTGTTTACATAAAGACCATTTTATCATGACAGATTTTTGATATGTTCTTGGATTTGTTTGGCCAGTATTTTATTGAGAATTTTTACATTAATGTTCATGAGGCAGTAATTCTATGTAGTTGGAATTATCTTTGGGCCACCCACCAACTTCCAGATAAAGACACAGAAACTTAAATTAATTATGAATTCTAGACCTTAATTTAGGCTTGAACCACTAGCTTTTTTTAAGTTTAATTTAAAATGTTGCTATTCATCTAAATTTTTTGAGGCTTTTTACCTTTCTTTCATTCTGTTTGACCTACTTTCTGGTTACTTCCATGTCTGACAGGCTGATTCCTGGCATATCCCTGGCATCTATTATTTTTTCTTTCTTTTTTTTCCTTTTGTTTTTGATTTTTTTTTGATTCTGTGTGTTCTTCATTGAATCAAAGCCCTTGAGAATGTTTGAGTAATAACCACTGAATAAGGCTTGAGCACTGTGTTCTTTTCTTTGAAGACTACATGAATTTGCCTGTCATCCTTGCCCAGGGGCCATGCTAATCTTCTCTGTATCATTCCAATTTTCCAAGTTTAGTATATGTGCTGCTGAAGCAAGCACAGCACAACATTGTATTTTTTTGTATTTGGTTTCATTTCTTGTAATTCACTTTAATGTTCATTCATATGGTAGCATGTCATTAATCCTGATTTTCTTTATTATTATTATCATTGAAAAAATTTCCGCCATGTTCAGAGAGTCTGATTTTATCCCATGCTTTTTCTGACCTGGTCCAGCTGGCCTTGGTGAGCTCCCAATAGATCAGTCCCAAATTCTCAGTCGGTGGGTGCACCCCTTGAGGTCCTGACTTCCTTGCTCATGTTCTCCCTCCTTTTGATCCTCATTTGGACCTTGGGAGCTCAGTCCGGTGCTCCAATGTGGGTCTCTATCCCTATCTCCATCCATCCCCATATGAAAGTTCTATGGTGATATGCAAGATATTCATCATTATAGGATAGGGCCATTTCAGGTTTCCTCTCTTCAGCTGCCCAAGGAACTGACTGGGGACATCTCCCCGGACACCTGAGAATCCTCTAGAGTCAAGTCTCTTGCCACCCTAAAATGGATCCCTTAATTAGAATATATACCTCCCTGCTCCCATATCCATCCTTCCTTTATCCCAACCATCTCATTCCCCAAAGCTCTCCCCATCCTCCCCTTCTCATTTTTCTCTCCCCATTTCCCCTACCCCCATTCCACCCTACCCCCAAGTTCCCAACGTTTGCCCTGCAAACTCGTCCACTTCCAATATCCAGGAGGATAACTATATGTTTTTCTTTGGGTTCACCTTATTATTTAGCTTCTCTAGGATCACGAATTGTAGGCTCAATGTCCTTTATTTATGGCTAGAAAGCAATTATGAGTGAATACATCCCATGTTTATCTTTTTGGGTCTGGGTTACCTCACTCAGGATAGTGTTTTCTATTTCCATCCATTTGCATGCAAAATTCAAGATGTCATTTTTTTTCCCACTGAGTAGAAGTCTTAAGTGTAAATGTGCCATACTTTTTTTATCCATTTTTCTATTGAGGGGCACCTAGGTTGTTTCCAGGTTCTGGCTATTACAAATAATGCTGCTATGAACAGAGTTGAACAAATGCTTTTTTAGTATGATTAGGCATCTCTTGGGTATATTCCCAAGAGTGGAATTTTGTAATACTGAGATAGATTGACTCCCAGTTTCCTGAAAAACTGCCATACTGATTTCCAAAGTGGTTGCACAAGTTTGTATTCCTACTAAGAATGGATGAGTGTTCCCCTTACTCCACATCCTCTCCAGTATAGACTATAATGGGTGTTTTTGATTTTAGCCATTATGACAGGTGTAAGATGGTGTTTCAAAGTTGTTTTGATTTGCATTTCCCTGTCCGCTAAGAAGGTTGAGCGTGACCTTAAGTGTCTTTTGTCCATTTGAACTTCTGTTGAGAATTCTCTGTTCAGTTCAGCATCCCATTTTTTAACTGGGTTAGAGTATTAATGTCTAGTTTCTTGAGTTATTTATATATATCAGACCTTTTTTCTGATGCAGGGTTTCTGAAGATCATCTCCAATTCAATAGGTTGCCTTTTTGTCTTAATAGCACTGTCCTTTGCAATATAGAATCTTCTCAGATTCAGGAGGTCCCTTTTAATCATTGTTGTTCTTATTGTCTGTGCTACTGGGGTTATAAGTAGGAAGTGGTCTCCTGTGCCTATGTGTGGCAGACACATCCCCTTTTCTCTTCTATCAGGTTCAGTGTGGTCAGATTTATATTGAGGTCTTTAATTCATTTGCACTCGAGTTTTGTGCATGGTGATAGATATGGATCTATTTTCATTCTTCTACATGTTGATATCCAGTTATGCCAGCACCATTTGTTAAAGATGCTTACTTTCTTCCATTTTATAATTTTAGCCCCTTTGTCGAAACCAGGTGTTAATAGGTTTGTGGGTTAATATTTGAGTTTTTAATTCAATTCCATTGGTCAACATCTTTGTTTTTATGCCAATACCAAGCTGTTTTCATTACTGTAGCTCAGCAATAGTGTCTGAAGTCAGGGATGGTAATGCCTCCAGAAGTACTTTTATTGTATAGGATTATTTTGGCTATCTTGGGGTTTTTTTTTTGTTTTTCCATATAAAGTTGATTATTCTTCTCTCAAGGTCTGTGAAGAATTTTGTTGAAATTTTGATGGGGATTGCATTGAGTCTATAGATTGCTTTTGGTAGAACTTCTATTTTTACTATGTTGATCCTCCCCATCTAAGAGCATGGGAGATCATTCCATTTTCTGGTATCCTCTTCAATTTCTTTCTCAAATACTTGAAGTTATTGTCAAATAGATCTTTCACTTCCTTGGTTAGAGTTACCCCAAGATACTTTATGCTATTTGTGGCTATCATGAAAGGTATTGCTTCTCTGATTTCTCCCTCTGCCTCTTTATCCTTTTTGTGCAGGAGGTCAACTGATTTTTTTGGAGTTGATCTTGTATCCTACAGCATTACTAAAAGATCAGCCATATGAGATCTTTGGTAGAGATTTTCGGGTCCCTTATGTACACTATCATATCATCTGCAAATAGCAAAAGTTTGACTTCTTCCTTTCCAATTTGAATTCCCTTGATCTCCTTATGTTGTCTTATTACCATTACTAGAACCTCAAGTACTATATTGAAGAGGTATGGATAGAGTGGACAGCCTTGTCTTGTTCCTGATTTTAGTGGAATGACTTTGAGTTTCTCTCCATTTAATTTGACGTTAGCTGTCCACTTGCTGTATATAGCTTTTATTACATTTAGGTATGACCCTTGTATATTTAATCTCTCCAAGACCTTTATCATAAATGGGTGTTGAATTTTGTCAAATGCTTTTCGTGATCTAATGAAATGATATGTTTTTTTTTATTTCAGTTAATTTATATGATGGATTACATTGATAGATTTGTATATGTTGAACCAGCACTGCATCTCTGGGATGAAGCCTACTTGATCATAATGTATATTTTTTGATGTGTTTTTGGATTCAATTTGCCAGCATTTTATTGAGAATTTTTGCGTTGATGTTCATGAGTGAGATTGGCTTGTAATTCTCTTTCTTGGTTGAGTCTTTGTATTGTTTTGGTATCAGGGTAACTATAGCTTCATAAAGAGTTTGGCAATGACTCTTCTGTTTCTATTATTTGAAAAACATAAAGGGGTATAGATATTATTTCTACTTGGAAGTTCTGTTAGAGTTCTGCATTGAAACCATGTGGTCCTGGGCTTTTTTTGTAAGCAGGTTTTTGATAACAGCTTCTAATTCCTCACTATTTATAGGTCTATTTAAATTGTTCATCTGGTCTTGATTTAATTTTGGTATATGGCACTTATCTAAAAAATGTTCACTAGGCCTGGTCCCCACTCGACCTAGGAGTCATCGGGCACCCCTCTGTTCCCAGGAGAGGTGGATTGCTTCACCACTCGAGAGGAGGGTCTCTCCTTGTCTCAGTCCCTTCTCCTTTGGTCTGACACCATGGTTGACTATGACTGGTGCTCTCCACGTGATAGCTGCCTGCCTTTGTATGGGAGGGGGGGAGGGGAACTTTTGGGAGCCGTTTCCCCCTAGAGATCATTGCAGGAACCATCGCCCTGGGGAGACTGCGGGGAACCCCACACCCATGGTTGTGCTGGGAATGGTTCTGTTGCCCCACACCCAGTTGAAGCTGTTAATGGAGAAAAATAAAATAAATAAAATAAAATGGGAAAAAAATGTTCATTACTTTTACATTTTCCAATTTTATGGCATACAGGTTTTGTAGTAAGATCTAGTGATTCTCTGAATTTCCTTTATGTCTGTGTTTATGCCCCCATTTTCATTTCTGGTCTTATTAATTTGCATGTTCTTTCTCTGCCATTTGATTAGTTTGGATAGGGGTTTGTCAATCTTTTTGGTTTTTCTCCAAGAACCAGCTTTTTGTTTCATTGATTCTTTGGATTGATTTTTGTGCTTCTATTTTTTTGATTTCAGCCCTCAGTTTGATTATTTCCAGTCTTCTACTCTTCCTGGGTGAGTCTGCTTCTCTTTTTTCTAGCGTTTTCAGCTGTGCTGTTAAGTCTCTAATGTGTGCTTTCTCTGTTTTCTTTATGTGGGCACTTAGTGCTATGAACTTTCCTCTTAGCAATGCTTTTATACTGTCCCATAGTTTTGGGTATTTTGTGTATTTATTTTCATTGAATTCCAGAAGACTTTAATTTCTTTCTTTCTTTTTTCCTTGACCTAGGGGTGGTTCAGTAGTTGACTGTTCCATTTCCATGAGTTTGCCGGCTCTCTGGGGGTAGAATTGTTGTTCACTTCTAACTTTATTCCATGGTGATCCAATAAGAAACAGGTGGTTACTAATATTTTTTTGTAACTGTTTACGTTTGCTTTGTTACCGAGTATGTGATCAATTTTTGCAAAGATTCCATGAGATGCTGAGGAGAAGGTATATTCTTTTTCTGTTTGGGTGGAATGTTCCATAGATGTCTGTTAAGTCCATTTGGTTCATTACATCTGTTAGTTCCCTTATTTCTCTGTTTAGTTTATGTCTGTTTGACCTGTCCATTGGTGAAAGAGGAGTGTTGAAATCCTCTATTATTAGAGTGAGGGGTTTGATGTATGCTTTGAGTTCTAGTAAGGTTTCTTTTGTATATGTGTGTGCTTTTATATTAGTGGCATAGATATTCAGGATTGAGACTTCCTCCTGATGAGTATAAAGTGTCCTTCTCCATCTCTTCTGACTGATTTTAGTTTGAAATCAATTTTGTTAGATATTAGTATAGTCACACCCAATTGTTTCTTTGGTCCATTTGATTGGAAAACATTTTCCCAACCCTTAACTCCAAGGAAGTATATGTCTTTGAGGTTGAGGTGTGTTTCTTGTAAACAGCAGAATGTTGGATCCTGTTTTTGTATACATTCTCTTAACCTGTGTCTTTTTATAGGTGAATTGAGTCCATTGATATTAAGTGATATTAATGAAAAGTGGTTGCTAACTCTGTTTTTTTTCTGGTGGAAGTGTTTGTGTGTTTCCCTTCTCTGAGTTGTGCTGGTAAAGGGTTGTTAGATGCTTGTGTTATTATGGGTGTTGTTGGCTTCCTTGGTTTGTGGTTTTCCTTCTAGTATTTTCTGTAATGCTGTGTTTGTGACTATACACTGTTTAAATCTGTTTTTGTCCTGAAATATCTTGTTTTCTCATCAAGGGTGAATGCAAGCTTTGCTGGGTATTGTAGTCCGGGCTTGGATCCATGGTCCCTTATTGTCTGCAGTACATCTATCCAAGAACTTCTGACTTTTATGGGTTCCGTTGAAAAGTCAGGTGTAATTCTCATAGGTTTTCCTTTATGTGTTACTTGACATTTTTCCTTGCAGCTCTTAATATTAATTCTTTATTCTGTATGTTTTGTGTTTTGATTATTATATGGTGAGGGGATGCTTTTTTTTGATCCAGTGTATTTATTGTTCTGTATGCTTCTTTTACCTTCATAGGAATATCCTTTTTTAGGTTGTGAAAGTTTTCATCTATAATTTTGTTGAATATATTTTTCTGGGCCTTTGAGCTGTAATTCTTCTCTTTCTTCTACCCCTATTATTCTTAGGTTTGGTCTTTTCATGGTGTCCCAGATCTCATGGATGTTTTGTGTTAAGATTTTGTTGGATTTGTTATTTTCTTTAATCAATGAGTTTATTTCCTCTATAGTATCTTCAGTATCTGAGATTCTTTCTTCTATCTCTGGTATTCTGTTGTTATACTTGTCTCTGTAGTTCCTGTTCATTTATCCAGATTTTCCATATCCAGCCCTCCCTCAGTTTTTGTTTTCTTCATTACCTCCATTTTATTTTTCAAGTTTCCATTACCTGTTTGTTTGCTTTATCTAGTTTTCTTATTTATTTCCTCTATCTTCTTGTTTGTCTTTTCCATTTCTTACAGCAGTTTTTCACATCCTGTTTAAGGTCCTCTACTATTTTCATAATGCTATGTTTAAAGTTGATTTCTTCTACATCTTCTGGAATAGGGTGTTCAAATTTTCTTGTTTCGTGATCCCTGGAATTTGCTGTTGTCATGTTGCATTTCAGGTTGATGGAGCAATTCTTGCATTGGTGCCTGCCCATCTCTTCCTTCAAATGCAAACAGGAGAGTCTTGGTGCCTTTGGCCAATCTATTCTGTGAGTGACTCTGGGTGGATCTCCTCAGTGCAGGCGCAGGAACTCTTCCTGGGCCAAGGACCTCACAGACAATAGGTCAGTCTTGGGGGAGGCAGGGTCATGTGGAACAAAAGAGCCCCTGCAGAGGAGCTGGAGGGTCTTGTGCTCTTTCCCCAGATGTTCCACCCTACCCCAAGATGGCACCCACTCACCGGTCTGAATGGTTCTCCTCAGCACAGGGACAATGACTCCTGGAGGTCTAAGGACCCTGTAAGCAAAAGGGCGTACTCAGAGGGATGAGAGTGTCAAATGCAACAAAGAAGCCCCTGGTAACAGGAGCTGAAGGTGCCCTGCACTCCCTTCTGGCTGGGCCGGCGTAGACTCACCCCTCTGGGTGGATAGCCTCAGTGCAGGAGTAGGAACTGTTCCTGGGCCAAGGACCCTGCAGAGATTCCAGGGCAGGCTTGGGGGAGGCAAGGTTATGTGGAATAAAGGAGACCCTGGCAGCAAGAGCTGAAGGGGCCCTGTGCTCCTTTCCCAGACATTCCACCCAGTCCTGGGATGGCACCCACTCACCGGTCTGGATGGTTGTCCTCACCACAGGAACAAGGACTCTTGAAGGTCCAAGGACTCTGCAGACCCAAACCTCCTATTTTAAATGAAGGGACACAGGAGTATGCTTGAGTTCACTGACGTTTGGTCAGAGTGGAGCAGATGTGCCTCTAGTAGATCGTCTTAATGCCCATAAAACACTAAATAAACATAACCTAGATCAGCATACCTTGTTTTGTAGTCACACCTGTTGTCAACAACTTTGAAAGAGTAAAAATAAGTTCAAACTCTCTGGCCTTGCCGGGCGGTGGTGGTGCATGCCTTTAATCCCAGCACTTGGGAGGCAGAGGCAGGCGGATCTGTGTGAGTTCGAGACCAGCCTGGTCTACAAGAGCTAAAATTCCAGGACAGGCTCCAAAACCACAGAGAAACCCTGTCTCGAAAAACAAAAAAAAAAAACTCTCTGGCCTTCGGATAAGACCAAACACCCATATGTGTGTGCCCTGACACAAGAATAAAACACCCCACATCCACATGTACATGTATGTATACACACATACAGATACATTGTACATATACATGAAAACAAAACAAATATGGAAATGCAGGTGATACCAAGACTGTTATTGGTGAGACAGAATAATCACAATGCTCTGAAAGAGCAAAATAATGCTAAACTAAAATAAATTAAGTTAATAAGAAACAATAATAGAGTTTAGTTGTGTGATTAGAAACATATATGTCAAATGTTTTGACATATAAAGAAAATTGGAGAGTGTAATGATTTCAGAATTCTGGTTCTTCAATTAAAATATCAAGGAATTGGTAAAAGTATAATTTTATAGTTTTGATCATAAATATTAAACATTTTGCAAAATCTTAACAGATTAATTTCAAAAACTTGCAGCCAGAATTTGGAATATACAAATAAAAGGGTAAAGAATTATAAAAGAAGAAAAATAAATATAGCAAATATTTTTCAAAGACAGCCCTAAGTACCTTGGTATAATTAAATGTATGCATGGCCTCCGAAGAATCATCCACCTGTAATTATAATGTTTGACAGTCTGAAAAAGTTTCTAGTCATCCATATGTTCCTGGAGGGAAAAACAAATGAAAATATCAGTAAAAATAAATAGTTGCCTAGGTTACAGTGGTTAAACAGAATATGCATGTATTTTCAAAATGCAGTGTTACATATAGACTATAAGTAATGTGAATAGCATTGGTTAGTCTACTTTTGTAATCAACAAGATTGAAAATTGCAACACAGTTTCTAAGAAACAGTGGAATAGGACAACACAGCTGTGAAAGGCCAGTAGCTGCAGTTATATAAAACAATGATCATCTTTACAAATACAGTTGTTGTAGAATGGAGCTGCGGGCCATTTCCCACCGCCCCACTCTAGCACGGCTAGCTTTACCCAAAATAATTACATGCAAACTGTATTCTTTTAAACACTGCCTGGCCCATTAGTTCTAGCCGCTTATTGGCTAATTCTCACATCTTCGTTAACCAATTTCTAATTATCTATGTAGCACCATGAGGTGGTGCTTACCAGGAAGATCTTAACCTGTATCTGTCTCGGAGAGGAGAGTCATGGCAACTGCCTGACTTGGCTTCTTCCTCCCAGGATTCTGTTCTGTCTTCTCCGCCTACCTAATTTTCTGTCCTATTAAGGGCCAAGGCAGTTTCTTTATTAACAAATGAAAGTAACAGACAGACAGATGACCCTCCTCCATGAAGTTGTAGAAGTGGGGATACAATTATGCCAAATCAATTACAGTGTTATGATATGTACACATGTTTTCAGCATATTTTAAAGGAATAAGAAAAATGTAGGAACACTATTTTAGATATATCATACTTTCAGGTATAAGACATTAGTTTAAGTGATCAGAGAGGACACTGAGATAATGTGCCCTAGATTATATTAGCTTATAAGTGTAAACTTTAAGGTATGTAGTTATTATTAAGATTGCATTGCCTTCATCTATGTTTTCATGTATATTTTATGTGAATCCATTGAATAGTCTATGATTTATTATAAACTAAGTAAGATGAAATAAAAAAATAAATATAATGAAATCTCAAATAATAAAATGAGGCTCTAATAGTAAAATAGTATAAGTGACAAATATTAACATTGTCAAAATACCAAAATGTGAATTGTGGTTGAAAGAGAAATGACTAAAGTTATAAAAGACAGGAATATTTTTACCTTGATATATCAAAATTATATCATGCTTCATAAAGTAAATTATACACTAAGTATAAGAGTGTTAATAATGCATATGTCTGTTCATTCCATACTAGAGCAATTTTGAGATAATTATTAAATAAGTATGTGAACATATGAGTGAATAAATGAATGATATAAAACATAAATCCTCTTATATAATTAAATTAAACATAATTAGTATTCAATAATACAATTGAAAATATTTAATTTGGTGAATCTCTATTTTTGTTACAATTATTTCATAGAAAAGATTGCTTAGTTTTTACTGATTTTTTATGACAATAGTCAAAATAAAAATGGAATATCTATTCATCTTATCTCAACGGTGCTTGATATAATTTATGAAAACATTTATGTCAATGGGGTTATCTTAATAATTTACTGCAGGAGGCTCAAAATATCTATCTTTTGCTTAAGGCACAATACTATGCTCTGATTTGTGTATAGTTTGAAGCAGCAGAATTCTTCTAAATATTTAATTTGCACAGCTGTCACTGGATATTTGAAGGACTAAGGATTTCATTTATTTTTATATAAAGCAATATTATAAAAAGAGAAATGAAGTGAAGGTCCCTGGTACACTTTCAACAGACTGGAAGCAACAAGCTTCAGTTACAGCTAATGGGTGAGTAGATAGAAAAGTGAGCAAAGAAATGATGCATGCAATTGTAAAAGGAAAATAAAACACATGTGGAGCACACAGGTGGCAGAACATAGCAGGAGCTGATGATGAATGGAATACTGACATTTGGAAAATATGAACAGACTCATTACAAGTCAGAAATATTTCAAAACAGACTCCTAAATTTTAGAAGACAGAATCAGGAACCCATCTGGGGCATATATAGAAATGAACCCAGTACATGGAAACTATCATGTACCTCTGTCAAACTGAACAAGGGATTTAGTATCAGATTTCAAGGATTGATTCATTATTCCTAAGAGTTCATTATCCAACTTGAATAAAACATTTGTTTACAAGTTAGGTTTTAAGATGGCATGTAAGGAGCACAATAGTTTAAAGAACAGAACAATAGATAACAGTGCAAGGAAGTAAGGCTGTAATAAACCTAATTGGTAGCAACATTTTGTCTTATCAATATCATAATTAAGGCTTTTATAAAACTGAACACATCCATACAAAAATGTCTCAATGTCACAATCCATTAAAAAGTCACTAAAAGCTTTCATTCCATCAAAGACAGAAGCACAACAAGGATTGGATGCTGTTTTCCACGATTTGTGCCTTTTCTACCGGATGTTTTTTGTTGAATCATCTAACCACCTAATATTATGTTTTCTCTGTTTCCCATAATTTTAAATGATTCTGTTTTACATAGTTTGTCCACAAATATTTTTCATAACATAAATTTTAAAAATCTGTATTAGAATTTGACATTAATTCAAATCATTTACATTTTGCTTATAAGATGAAACACGTGTGTAAAGTTCTGGTACCTTTATTCAAGTATTCAGTGAATAATATAACAATGTTGATTTAAGCAAACATTCACATGTTTGTCTCTGCTCTTAGCTTTGAGAAACAAATTGCTCTGTTTTCATACAAATTTTTACATTGAAATTCAAGATCCAAAGGGAAACAAGTTCTACTTTTTAAGTCAAACACCTTGTTAGTAGTTATAATGTAATGACATTATTTTTCTCTTTCCCTTTCCTTTATACAACCACTTCCACAAATCCTTAATGTTGCCTATCAAATTCATGTTGTCTTTTTCTTTAATTCTTAATATATTCCTAAACAAATAAGCAAAACCTAGAAAATCCATATAATATAACCTATATATAAGCAATCTCATAATTGGTCATCTAGTATTAGATAACTTACTGGAGTACTCTTTCCTAAACAAGATAAGTTTTCCTATTTTCAGGATTCCATAGTTTCCCATAGCTTTTTTGTCTAGAGTTGAAGTCCTGAAAACTTCCTTTCTTACCGATTCATTCATGCTTGTTATACTTCTTTAACTCTGTGTAATTGTGTTACTTTGACTGTCTAAAACATCTGATTGGTCTAATAAAGAGCTGAACAGTCAATAACTATGCAGAAAAATAAATACGTGGTGCTGCCATTCAGAGAGAATAAATAGAAGGAGAAAAAGATGGAAGAGCAAAAGAAGGAGTAGGGGCTGTCAAGGATCAGACACCCAAATACACACTAAGCCATAGGGTAAAATTAAAGGATGGTATATGGAATAGAGAAATGTAAAACCCATGGGCAAAATTTACATGGGATGATTTAAGTAAAAAAAAATAAATAAATAAAAGCAGGCTAAGATGAAGCCAAGCTAAGGCTTGCATTCATAAATAAAAATAAGACTCAATGTATTATTCAGGAGCTGGGTGGTGGATCACCAAACGATAAAACTGACCAACAATACATGTCATCTGTGTTCAGGTCTTTTTAGGCACCTGTATTGATGTACTCTATGGTATAACCTCTCTGACATTTCTAGGAAACATAATTCTACAGAAAACCGACTGTTCTAAGAGTTGATTTCATCTTTCTAACTCTTCTTCTCCAGAGAAGACCCTGAGGTTTGGTGCAGGATTTTTTTTTTTAGATATATTAAGTGAAACTGAACTCTATACCTCTGCATTTTGATTGTTTGTGGTTATGTAATAATTTTTATCTATTGCAAATAGAAATTCCCCAGATGATGTGGGAGTGTCATATATCAATCTATTGATTTCATTGGATAAGCAATAAATAAACTTCTTGGTCTGATTTCTTAGAACATAGGTGGGTGGAGTAAACAGAACAAAATGCTGAGTGGAAGAGGAAGTGAGGTCAGAAAGCATGCAGCTCCGCTCAGAGCCAGACGCCTCAGACAGATATGCCAAGCTCCCCTCGCAATAGCTCTGCTCTCTGAGGCACACGCGATAAAGCTCTGACCCAAGATGGACGTAGGCTAGAATCTTCCCGGTAAGCGCACCTTGGCGTGCTTACAGACATTATTAGAAATGGGCTAGTCCAGGTGTGAGAATTAGCCTAGAAGAGGCTAGAGAGATAATGGGCCAAGCAGTGGTTAAAAGAATACAGTGTCCGTGTAATTATTTCGGGTAAAGCTAGCCATGTGGGCGGCCGGGTTGCTGGGGACGCAGCCCCGCCGCTTCTTATTACAACACCCAGATGAGGACAGAAGGCTACATTTATTCATCATTAAAAAGTCTATAATTAGAATTTAATTAGGGATTATGCTGTTTTAGTAAAGTAGCTGTCTTAGTCACTGTTCTATTTCTGTGAATAGACACTTTGACAGAGGCAACTATTACAAAAGAAACATTTATTTGGAGGTTTTCTTAGCCCAGTATCATCATGGCAGGAAGAATGGTGTGGCCTGTCAAGCATAGTATGGGAGAAGAAGCTGAGAACTATATCTTCATCTACAGGCAATTATCAGTGAGAAAATCTGGGTCTGAGACAGGCTTTTAAAACCTGAAAGCCCACCACTAATAACATACTTCCACTAACAAATCCATATTTCTTAATCTTGCTATTTCTTCCAAAGAATTCCACCCTCCTGTAGCTAAGCATTCAAATGTATGAACCTATGGGGGTCCTTATACAAATCACCACAGTGGTAGTTGTAGAATCTCATTAATGACTTAAGTGGTTGACTAGGTTTCTAGTAGTTGATTTGTTTTCCTTTTTGTTGATCAGGACGTGAAACCATGCAGAAAGCTTTTGTTTGCTACCAAAGTATGCATGCCAGTACTGCTATCATACCTTTAGTGTTACCATGCCACCACAGATCACTGTTATTGTACATAGATGCCATAGCTAGGTAGGACTATTGCATGTTTTTCTCCCTTGGAAGCACACATGGTGTCTTCTGCTACCATGAAAAAGTCCTCAGAGAGTAGGCATAAGTTCATATCCAACTCAGGTCCTCTATATATTGTATCAAAAAAATGTCTGCTTTATACTCCAATAGTGATTTACCATTGATCTCTTAGTGGAGACCAGGACAGAGATAATATATTGAGAATCTGTTTGACAACCCTGACTCAAAAGGGAGTTTCTCATGCCTGGTGTTGGGATTTTCATTACAAAATATATGGCTTTATGATTTTGGAAAGACTTTTCAACATTAATGGGAAACCTTTTTTTATTTATAGGTTGTGTGTGTGTGTGTTTGTGTGTGTAGGTTTGAAGTAGTATCTTACAAATAAGCATATGATTCCTTTTAATTTTTTCAGGCATCCATTGTATTATTTTATCTAACCCTCCTTCTGTGTCTATCTGTCCCAATCCCTAATTAAAGCCTCTCCAATTTTCTCTTTATATTTCCATCCCCCTTTAAATCACTTGTAACCTCATATTTTTCTATATTCTCTTCCCATGGTCCCTTTTACATTCCTTGTTTCTACAGTTACTCCTGGTTACACACTCAAAACTGAAGAGTTGGAGCTTGAAACATTGGATAAGGGATAATGTGAAGCATTTGTCTTTCTGGGTTTAGTTACTTCATTCAATGTTATTTCCAAGTTCCTCCCATTTATATGCATCTTTCATAATGCCATTTTTTCACACTGAATAGTGTTACATGGTGCCTATGTACCTCATATTTATTACACATTCATCAGAAGACATTTTAGTTATTTCTATTCTTTAGCTGTTGTAAATAAAGTGACAATGAACATTTTTGAGTGAAACAGTATATCCTTTTCATATATTCAAGGAGTAGTGCATTTGATTTATAGATGTTTGAGAATTTTCAAAGGGATTGTCTTAAAGTTTTTTTTGGCCAGTTTGCAACCTCTCAATAACAGTAAATTTGGGTTCTCTTTTCCATGTCTTATCTACAGCATTTGTGAGTTTTTTATTTTTATTTTCAACATTCTGACTAAGGTAATTTGAAATAAAACTATCCCTACTTACAGAAAAAATCTTATACAATATTATACAATATACATTGTATTGATCCTTGCTGTACACAGATCATCAATTACTTTAGTCATAAAGTAAGAAAAGCAGATCAGTGCTTTTAGATCCTAGATATGAAAGGAAGTTCCCAATATCTTCAGTGGGGCAATAGAAGAAAAAAATGATTTTTGATATACCAGTGGTAAGTTGTCTAAATTACATTTGTGCATCACCTGTTGTCTGGCTTAGAGCATTTTGCTGTAACTATAAACATGAGAACTGACAATGTCTTTTTATAATTACCTCTTTCCTTCTGTATTCTTATATTTGTCATTCTTATAATATTTTTTACAGTCTCAGTTTACAAACTTTCTTAGGTCCCAGATTGTAGTGACAATAAAGAAATTGGTTATCTGATTCCCAATAACCAAAGGTTTCTCAATTCCCTCACAAACAGCACTTAAATAACAAGAAAGAAGACATTTTCACAGTACCCATGGGCTAATAAAGGCCTGGAGGAAGCTTTGGCAGCGAAGGGATATAGAAGTTGAGAAGCATGATGCTCCATCATACTACTAAGAGAAAGTTTATGCAAACATTTCTACAAAGATCTCTATGGTGCTTAAGAAATAATAAAAATGTCTTTATCAAACTCTCCCCTTGCCACTCAGGAAGGTGTGAGGAGAAGAGGCAGAAAATTTGTCTAAGAACCACAGTGATGATTCAAAGTAAACAATGTCTTAAAGTATAACACAATTAATGCACATATGGGCTCAGCATTCATGGACCTGAACAGTTTCAAGTCAGATAGTATCTAGTCTTGAGAGGAGGGAGTGGTTCATAGTTCTGATCCCTAACCAAGAAGCTATCTGTAATTGGAGACTGTTTGCAAAGGAAAGTTTAATTTCCTCCAGGGGTGTCTCAATGGGTATATTAATCATACTGTATGAACCATTCTGGGTCGTACACTTGCCCGGTAGTAGCTGGCCAGCTAAAGTGAACTAAATGCTATTTCAGCAGACTTTTTGACTAATATTTCTTTGGTTAGGCAATTTTTACTTTTTTGAATTGTTTTGTTTGTCTTGTTGGTTGGTTGGCTTTGCCTGCATATTATTCTTTCTGATCTTGTGGTTTTTTTATTGGCTTTGTTTATGCATGCTTTTGTGTGCTTTTTTTGTTTTACTATTCTCTTCTAATTTTCTGCCTATTTTGTTTCTCTTGAATTCTAAATATATAGTTAAAGAAAATGTATGTAGTTGAATGTATGGAGAATTGGGATCTGGGGAGGGGAACACATAATCAGAATGTTTTCAATAAAAAATGAAAAATTAATTGCAAAATCTAATACTGTCAGCATGCTAAAGGAGCATATCAATAAAAAATCTCCTAATAGTAAACATCTGTAAATACACACATATGAGAAGATTCTTCTAGAAGTAGATGGGAATAACACAGAGACCCAAAACTGAACAATGTCATAAATATGTTGTCTACATCAAACCCCTACTCTCAAGGATCAGGAATCTATATAAAAGAAGAGCAGAAAGATTTTATCAGCCAGAAGTGATAGAAAATCTCAAGAAACCTGTGTTTTATAGTCACAACACAACTGATGCACATATGAACTTGCAGAAATCGAGGCAGTGTGTATAACAAGCAAGATGGGGTTTCATCACTGAAAAGAATAAATATTGGACAAAATTCCATGACTAAACAAGAAACTTAATACTGTTGGCAATGAAAAATCAATTTTCTTCAATGGAGTCTCACTGGGTATGTTAACTAAATTACATGGAAGTCCCAGTGATAAGAAGTAGTTTCTCAACACAAATAGAACTTAATAATTTAATTTATGAACTTTTGTCATATTCTTTATTGTTTTGACAGTTTTTGCTCTTATTGATCTTTTGTCTATTTGTTTTAATATTTGTTAGTGCATTTTCATTGCTTTTTTGATTCTTGCTTCTGAAAGAGAAAGAGCAATAGAGAGAGATATAATTATGTAGGTATATAGGTGGAATAGAGTTGAGAGAAGTTCACAGAAGGAAATAATTTGCAAAAATGTTGTATGAATCATATTTAGACCTCTGGGGATATTTAATCACTCATTTCATAATAATGTAAACAGTTCTGAGATTTTCTTAGTAGCATGCTCTCAGTAACTCATATCCTATCATAAAATAACATTACTGAAATCTTTGTTTTTTGAATCTTCTTCACTGTCTTTTGAAGTGAGGAATAAGGGAAAGGATGGAGAAAATTTACATTTTGATGTTCGATGTTCTAGAAAGGGTTATGTCAATTCTCATTCTCACTCTACCCAGATTTCATTAGACAGAACAAGCCCCAAGATCTTAAGATCAGTTTAATAAAGATAATATTTTATAATAAAAAATAAACACAAAACAACAAGAAAAAAAGAAAAAGAAGAAAAAGAACATGCATTTGTAAAATATATTTATTTTGCTGTTATCCCACCCTGTGCTTGCCTATATTAAATTTTTGTTATATGAAGATTTTGCTCGCAGCTTCCACAAAGATATATCCTAAATCCAGTTAGAAAGAAACTTTTTATGTTTTGAAATATAGGCTTTCTAATCAAGACATTCCACCCCATCATATACAGTTATGGCTGTCATTTTTGTTTCCAAATACAGTGTTATAGCAGCCAGGACTCCCACTTGGAATAAAAGGGGTTGGATGACAAATGTAACCAAAGCAAAAGGAAATAGTTGTCACTTCTCTAGAACTAAGAGAAATTTAGATGGGCATTTCAAGGATATCATACTTTAGGAGTCGTGGATATTCCTTAAATACTGCCTCATCTTATAGTTTTACCTGGCTTCCTGTCAGTCTGCTCCAATTTCCTTTAGTAATAAGGAGAGCATTTTGCTTTGAAGGCTCCTTTTATTATTTTAAATATGTTTCTTTTACTTTTAAAATTATAGTATAGTTAGGTCATTTGCCCATCCCTTTTCTGTCTCCAAATTATCTCATACACCTCCCCTTGTGATTTTTTTAATTCATGTCCTCTCTGTTCATTAGTTAGTTTGGAATGTATTACATATATTTCAAAATTTAATTTCATCATTCTATATCATATTATTCATATGGATATTTTCAGGGATGGTCTTTCACAATGGACCACCAATTGATATACTGTAGTATTAAAATGTTAATTATGTTTTTAGATTGTTTATAAGTAGAGTACAGAGAAAAATTCACTTTTTGCTTTATCTTGTATACTAGACACTTAGTTTAAGTAGTTTTGCATTGTGACTAATGATTCTCTGTAAACAAGGTCATTTATAGTATATGTAGCTTTTCATAGGTTTTCTCATCTTCAGAAGTGTAAAGGCAGAAATCTGTTTTATTTTCCTGAAAAAATAAAAGCATTTAGTACAACTTTTAAAAGTATGGGAGAGAGCAATGGGTATTGGATATGGGAAGGATTGGTGAAATAAAAGACGAGGTGGGTATGATGAAAAATTTTTAACATGACAGAATAAAAGATAACAAAATAAAGCAAAAACTATCATATAGAACCTTGACATTGTCACCCAACAGAAATAAAATGTCTCAAGAGCAGGATCAATAGTCAGAGACTCACTTGTTCTCACAGTCAAGAATCCATTAAAATGCTAAACTAATATGGACAACATATAAACAAAGGATCTGATAAGAACCTATGAAGACCATGTACTTGCATCTTCAGTCTTTGTAAGCTCATCTGTGTCTTTCTTAGTAGATTCAGAGGCCTTGTTCTTGTCAAACAAAAACAATGCATCTCACTCAGCTAGAATATTTTCTAAATAGTCTTGGTTCATAGCTGGATCTGTAGTAGATATCAATTCATAATAAAATATATGAATTTCAGTCCTAGAGAATGAATGTATTTTTGCACAGCGGTACATCAGAAGTACTTACATATAGATTTTTATCTTTTTACTAATAAATTGTTCTCATTTATTTTACATCTCTACTGCAGTTTCACCTTCTTCTTCTCCTCCTCTTTGTCCACCACCTACCCTCTACTAGCAACCCCATTCACTTCTCTGTTTCTGTTGAGAAAATGGCACGCTTCCTATGAGTGTCAAAAAGCATGCCATGTCAATCTGAGGTAGTACAAAGTTCCTTTGTATTGAGGCTAGACGAATCAACTGACAATAAATTTAATTATTTATTTACTTTCCATCTTTACCAGTTGCCCCTACCTCCTCTTCTCCAACTCCCTTCCCTTCAACCACTCCCTGTTCTTACTCACAATCCACTCTTCCTCCATTTTTGTTTAGTAAAGGGTTGGTTTCACAGAGTATCAATGAAAGATGATATATTAAATTTAAGTAAGACTAAACATATTCCCATGTATTAAGGCTAGGAAAGGTGACAGTAAGTAAGAGTGGTAGGATTCCTAAAGCAGATAAGAATCAGAAAAAGCCCCTGTTGCCACTATTAGGATTCTTACAAGAGCACCAAACTATATACCATAACGTATGTGCAGAATGCCTAGGACAATGTAATGTGGGCTTCCTGATTGTCTGTTCAGTAACTCTTGAGCCCCTCTGAGCCAAGGTGAGCTGTTTCTGTAAGTTTTCTCCTGGTGTCCTTGATACACCTGGATCCTACAATCCTTTCTCCCCCTTTTCTGCATGATTATCCAAGCTCCTCTTAATGTTTGGCTGTGGGCCTGCATCTATTTCCATCAGTTACACAATGGACACCTCTCTGATGACAAATGGCATAGGCACCAATCTAGTCTTAGGATGATGCTTCTCTAATGACTATTGGGCTAGGCACCAATCAACTATGACCAATAGTCATAGTAGATGGCCAGTTCAGGCTATGTATCCACTATTTCTAGGAGTCTGCACTATCAGACTCTAAAATATCATCCTTACCCATCAGGGAAACACAAATCAAAAAGACTTTTAGATTCCATCTCATACCTGCTATAATGGCTAAGATCAAAACCGTAAGTGACAGCTCAGCTGGAGAGGATGTAGTGTAAGCAGGACACTCCTCCATTAATGGTGGAAGGGCAAATAGGTATAGCCCCTTTGAAAGTCAGTGTGGTGGTTTTTCAGAATACTGGAAAGCAATCTACCACTTGGCTCAGCTATACCACCCTTGTGCTCAATCTTACCATAAGGACATGTGCTCAGCTATGATGAGAATTTGTTGGTTTTGCTGTTTTCTTTGATCAGTGTGTTTATATTCTCTATGGTATCTTCAGTGTCTGACATTCTTTCTTCTATCTCTTGTAATCTGTTGGTAGTACTTGTCTCTGTAGTTCCTGTTCGTTTACCCAGAATTTCCATCTCCATCCTTCCCTCGGTTTGTGTTTTCTTCATTACTTCCATTTCATTCTTCAAGTCTTGAACCGCTTCCCTTATCTGTTTCATTGCTTTTTCTTGTTTCTCTTGGTTTTCTTGTGTATCTTTGAGCAATTTATTCATTTCCTCTACCTTTTTGTTTATAATCTCTAATTGTTTATGGCAGTTTTTCACCTCCTGTTTAAGGTCTTCTATTATTTTCATATAATTCACTTTTGAGTCGATTTCTTCTAATTCTTCTGGAGGAGGGTGTACAATTCTTCTTATTTCGGGATCCCTGGATTCTGGTGGTGACATGTTGCCTTTCAGGTTGTTGGGGGAATTCTTGCATTGGCGCCTTCCCATCTCTTCCTTCAAATGGAGCCAGGAGAGGCCTGGTGTCTTGGTCCAGTCTTTGCTGTGAATGACTCTCTGGGTGTATCTCTTCAGTGTAGATGCAGGAACCGTCCCCATCCAGATGGAACTCCTCAGCACCAAAACATGGACGCTTGGTAGTCCAATGACCCGCGGACAAAAGGGGAAACTTGGGAGGCAGGGCAGGGACATGTAGAACGCAGGAGGCCCTGCCACACAAGCTGAAGGTGCGCTTGCTCCCTTTCGGGGGTCCTTGAGGCCTGCCCGGTAGGCAGGCACTCACCGCTCTGGGTGCTAGCACTCGTCCTAGCATACAGCAGAGCAGGGTTGGGGGGGGTGCTGGGGGACTGGGTTGTGCTTAAGAAAGACAGCCCTGCAGAAGGAGCTGGGGAGGGGGGTTTGTGCTCTCTTCCAGGACAATCAGTCTCTGGATAGCACACACTCACCCATCTAGATGGAACTTCTCAGCACCTAAACAGGGCCACCTGGTAGCCCAATGATCCCGGGACAAAAGGAAGAACGTGGCAGGCCGGGCGAAGTCCAGGAGAGCACAGGAGACCATGGAGCACAAGCTGAAGGTGCTCGGGCTCCCTTAAAGGGGACCTTGAGGCCTGCCCTGTAGGCAGGCACTCACCGCTCTGGGTGGGTCACCTTAGTGTAGGATCTTAAAACTGTTCTTGAGCACTGGTCCTAGCATACAGCAGGGCAGGGTTGGGGGAGTGCTGGGGGGCTGGGTCGTGCTTAAGAAAGACAGCCCTGCAGAAAGAGCTGGGGGAGGGGAGTTTGTGCTCTCTCCGGAACAATCAGTCCCTGGATAGCACACACTCACCCGTCCAGATGGAACTCCTCAGCACCATGTGCTCAGCTATGTTTGCTACAGTTTTATCTGTAATAGCCAGAACCTGGAATCAACCTAGATGTCCCTCGACTGAGGAGCTGCTTAAGAAAATGTGGTACATTCCACATGGACAGCAGGAAATTTGAAGGGATAGAGATGGAACTAGGAAAAAATCATCCTGAGTGAGATAATACAGACTGAAAAAGGCAAACATGACATATATTCACTCATAAGTAGATATTAACTGTAAAAATAAAGTCTTATTACAATCCACAGACCCAGACGGAGTAGGTAATAAGGATGGTTCACGTACGAATGCCAAGGTCTCTCTGGACAGCAGAAATAGAAAAATATTTTTTGAGTAGACTGGGGGTGAGTGATGATGGGAACATGAGTGAGCAGGTTGTAAGGTGTGGAGGTGAAAAGTATAGACAAAGACTTTTGTAAAGGGCATGAAACGGGTCAGGTAAAAACCTGGCACAAGGTAATCTCCCCAAAATCTGAAAGGATGGTGCAGTTTAACTTGCATATATTTTCATCGAATAGCAGAATGATAGCAAATAGTGTACCACTCTATGCATGCTGTCACAAACACTGAATTCATTTGTTCGGTTTCTCTGCTCTGTCTTGACAACAGTATTTTCTTGTAAGTTGTCCATGGCTTATAGTTCTGAAACTTTTATATCCTCTATTTTGAAATGATTCTTGAACCTCAGGAGGGGCTGTCAAATGGATGTCCCAATAAAGCTGTGTATTCTGTCTTGTTTAAGCAGTTGTGGGTCTCAATTGCTTAAACACCATCTACATCAATAAGATGTGTCTCTTATTATAATTGATCAATGTACTAATCTATGGTTTTATAATGATAAGTCATTTGGAGTTTATTTAATACCATATACGGTTATCAATATAACAGTAATACGATCTCCTTTAGGGCATCTGACTTTTATAACTGTACATTTGTGGTCCCAATAATAGTGTTATTCATGAGTTACAGCTTGCATTATGATTCTTAAATCCAACCAGAAAATGTTTGGGTACTCACATGTTATTCATATTATTTGTCACTATGGTACCACTAGCATGTGTTGCCAGGTTGGTCATACTGTATCTCATGGTTCAATCTTGAGTAAGATTCATGATTTTTTTTTGTTCCTTTGGTGGTGTACATAGCATGTTTTAGAAGCAAGGAAGCTTGCCAGTATGGGTGAAACTTATAAATGAATTCCAGATAATTTATCCATGTTATATGAGTCAAGTATGAAATTTCTTCAGAAATAAGGTACTATTGTCAAGTTTTGGACTGTAGCTAACAGCAATAGCACTGACTTAAAATGTTTGGTTGGTCAATGGGACAAGTTGAGACTACAAATCTGGAAGAAGTAATATATTCACAATCAATCAAATCAATAATACATCGTAATTATCCAATCAAACCAAAAAAGCTGTGCCCTTTGTTAGGATATGGTGTGTAGAACTGACATTGTTGGGTAGCTCAATTTGAATTATTTTTATTTTCTGTGCATGTGCATATTTTAGAAAACTACAAAATTAGATTTCCATTTGACTGTTTTTGAAAGTTCTTTACTATTATTTATGCTTCTTTATAATCCCTTCTCTACCCTGCCCTACTATCTTCTACTTTAGCTTAATCCTCGTTTTCCATTATTCTCCTTTATTTTTTTATATCATTGAGTTCTAGACCTTCTTCCAAAACTACTACTAACATTTTGACCAAATGTAAACTCATTGAAAATGAAACACACATATTTGAATTTTCAGAGTTAACATCCACATAAGGGAAAAAAGGGAAAACATTATTTTACTCAGATAGATAATTTAAAACATCTAAAGAAGTAAAGAAGAAATGAAAAGATGATTCTTTATTATTAGTTTGATGATTTTCTCGTGCTTGTAATTAATAACTGTAATTATCTTCTAAACCCTCAAAGTATTTCTGATTTATTCATTACCGTAATATGTAGATAGTTGTTACAATGTGCAAAAGATTCATATTAAAATTTTATTGTCAAATAATTGAAACTGTGTAAGCATTATGCATTCTAAAATATAATTTTCAAAATATACTGTTTGTGGACAACTTCAGTTTAAGGGCTAAAATTGGCTTTAATGTTAATATGTTGTATTATGACTTAAAACCTAGCCTGCTGTTATTCTCTGCATGTGCTTTTCGCTAGGTACAATGCTACTCGTCTTTATTATTTGATGCTCTCTCCAGTTCTATGTTGGTTCCATGTATGTAGGAATAAATTATATGCTATGTATATGCAGACAAAACAATATTTTTGATTCTATTAGATATTATTTTTGTTTGAAAAACATATTTATTTGATTATCCAAAGAAAATTAACATATTGTGTGAAATTTTCTTTCATTTTTGAGAACACTCCATCATGCAACTCTCAAAGGATATACCCCATAGCCAGAGCTATGAGGATAGCATAGCCAGTGACATGCTTGCAGGGCTAACATGAGGACATGAATTCAGATCCCAGAAGCTTCTTAGAAAGCCAGCCATTGTGCCAAACACTTGCAATCCTATTAAGAAGAGAGACAGAGATGGGAAGAATTCAGTGATTCATAAGATATTCAGCCTAGCTTAAACATTACTGTGTGTTCACAGTGAGGTTATTTTAGTCACCTGTTATTTTTCCTTTTTATCTTTATTTTTTAACTATAAATTGATTAGCCTCTTAGCTCAGCCTTATTATTAACTCTTATAACTTATATTAGTCCATAATTCTTGTCTGTGATAGCCACATAGCTTGGTACATTTTTTCAGTGAGGCACTCACATCTTGCTTGCTCTGTGTCTAAATGATGACTGCAGACTGACTGTTTCTTCTTCCCAGAATTCTCCTCTACTGCCTCTGCTTCCTACCTGGTCACCCTGCCTAAACTTCCTGCCAGGGTACTAGCCAATCAGCATTTTACGAAACAAGTAAAAGAAAAAAATCTTTACAGGGCAAAACCATTGTCCCATAACAGTCGTCCTTTATTATTTTGTGAACATCATTGAAACAAGCCCTTTGGTACTTTATGGATTCTTTTGAGAACATTCTCAGTGCTTTTGACCTTAAAATCCCTTCTGATTTATGAAGACTGCCATATCCATTTTCCAATGGGATAGTCATAGGAGAAGCCTGTAGACTCTCTTGCTCTGATTAGTACAGAATGCCCATCACTCAGGCTTCCCAGAAAGTTCTGAAGAGCAATGGGAAGGTGAGGGTGCCATTTGACATGGTCTTTCTTCCTTTTTATCATGTAAATTTTAATTGACTTTTATTGAGCTCTACATTTTGCTCTGCTCCTCTCCCTGCCTCTACCCTTCCCTTCAACACTCTCCCAAGGTTGCCAGGCTACCAATTTATTCAGGAAATCTTGTTTTTTTTTCTACTACCCATGTAGATTAGATCTATATATGTCTCTTTTGGGGTCCTCATTGTTGTCTAGGTTCTCTGGGATTATGATATGTGGGCTGGTTTTCTTTGCTTTATGTTTAAAAAAACACTTATTAGTGAGTACATGTAATAACTGTCTTTCTTTATCTGGGTTACCTCATTTAAAATGATGCTTTCTAGCTCCATCAATTTGCCAGCAAAATTCAAGGTGTCATTATTTTTTTCTGCTGTGTAGTACTCCATTGTGTAAATGTACCACATTTTCCTTTTCCATTATTTAGTCAAAAGGCATCAAGGTTGTTTCCAGTTGCTGGCTATGACAAACAATGCTGCTGTGAACATAATTGAGCACATGTCTTTGCAACATAATTGAGAATCCTTTGGAGATTACTTGGTCTTGAGAAAGGTTGTTTCCTAATTTTATGAGAAATTTTCACACTGATATCCAAAGGGGCTGTACCAGCTTACGTCACCACCAGCTATACAGGAATGTTCCCTTTACCTCATAAGTTGTCATCAGTGTTTTTGATCTTGGACATTCTTACAGCTGTAGGATGAAATCTCAGAGTTATTTTGATTTTTATTTCTTTGATAACTAAGGATGTTGAACATTTCCTTAATGTCTTTCAGCCATTTTAGATTCCTCTGTTGAGAATTCTCTTTTTAGGTTGTACTACATTTTTTATTTACTGGATTCTTTGTTCTTTTGATGACTAATTTCTTGAGTTCTTTGTATATTTTGGAAATCAGACCTCTGTCTGATGTGGGGTTAGTGGAGATCTTTTTACATTCTGTGGGCTGTCATTTTGTTTTGTTGAGCATGTCATTTGCTTTACAGAAGTTTTTCAGTTTCAGGATGTCCCATTTATTAATTGTTTCTCTAAGTGTCTGTGCTACTGGGGTTATATTTATGAAGTGGTCTCCTGGGACAATGCTTTCAAGTGTACTTCCCACTTTCTCTTCTATAAGTTTCAGTGTACTGGCATTATGTTGAGGTCTTTGATCCATTTGGACTTGAGTTTTGTGTATGGTAATAGATATGGGTCTATTTTCATTCTTCTACATGTTGATATCCAGTTATGCCTGCACAATTTGTTAAATATGCTTTTTTTTATTTGCTATTTTTTGCTTGTCAACAATCAGGTGTTCAAAGGTATGTGCATTAACATCTGAGTATTTGATTCAGTTCCATTGGTCTTCCTATTTGTTTTTATGCCAATACTAAGCTGGTTTGGGTACTGTAGTTCTATAGTAGAGTTTGAAATCAGGGATTGTGGTGCTTCCAGATTTTGTTTTTATTTTACAGTATTATTTTGGCTATCCTGGGTTTTTTTTTGTTGTTATTGTTTTTCCATATGAAGTTGAGTATCATTATTTCAAGGTCTGTGAAGAATATTGTTGGGAATTTGCTGGGCATTGCATTAAATCTGTAGATTGCTTTTGGTAAGATTTCCATTTTTAGTATGTTAATTCTACCTACCAAAGAGCATGCGAGATTTTTTTACTTCTTGGTGTCTTCTTCAATTTCTTTCTTCAAAGATTTAAAGTTCTTGTCATACATGTCTTCCACTGTTTTGGTTAGTGCTACTCACAGATATTTTATGCTATTTTTGGCTATTGTGATGGGTGATGTTTCTTTGATTTCTTTCTCAGCTGTTGAAGGAGCTGCAGGCTGCGTTCCTGCCACCCAGCTCCTGGCTGCCTGGCTAGCATATGCCCTGAAATAACAACACACAAACTGTATTCATTTAAACACTGCCTGGCCCATTTCTATTAATGTGTGTAGCACCAAGTTATGCTTACCGGGAAGATTCTAGCCTATGTCCATCCTGGGTAGGAGCTTCATTGCATCTGCCCTGGACTGGAGCGGCAGGGTGTCTGTTTGAGGCATCTTACCTCACTTTCTCTTCCTCCCAGCATTCTGTTCTGTTTACTCCACCCACCTATGTTCTAATCTACCAGGGCCAAGCAGTTTCTTTAATAATTAACCAATGACCTTCCTCCATCACTCAGCCCTTTTTTTATCTGTTTTTTTTAAATTTAATCTTGTATCCTGCTACATTAATGAAAGTGTTTATGAGTTGTAGAAGTTCCTTGGTAGAATTTTTTGGGGTCACTTAAGTAAACTATTGTATCGCAAGCAAATAGTGAGAGTTTGAATTTTCTTTTCCGATATGTATCCCCTTGATCTTCTTTTGTTGGCTTATTGTTTTAGCTAGGACCTCAAGAACTATATTGAATAGATATGAAGAGAGTGGACAGCCTTATCTTGTTATTGATTTCAGTGGTGTCACTAGAAGTTTCTCTTCACTTGGTTTGATTTTGGCTGTTGGCTTGCTGTATATTGCCTTTATTATTTTTGGGTATTTTCCTTGTATCCCTGCTCTTTCCAAGACCTTTATCATGAAGGGATGTTATATTTTCTTGAAAGATTTTTCAGCATCTAATGAAATGATCATATGGTTCTTATTTTTTAGTTTGTTTATATGATGGATTATGTTGACAGATTTTCATATGTTGCACCATCCCTGCATCTCTGGAATGAAGCCGACTTGATCATTGATTATTTTTATTGTTTCTTTTTTTTCTATTTTGTTGGTTTCAAATTTCAATTTGATTATTTACTGCTGTCTAGTTCCCTAGGGTGAGTTTGCTTCTTTTTGTTCTAAAGTTTTCAAATGTTCTGTTAATTCACTAATGTGGGATATTTTCAGCTTCTTATATAGGCGTTTAGTGCTATGAACTTTCCTCTTAACACTGCTTTCTTTGTGTCCCCAAAATTTGAGTATGTTGTGTGGTATTTTCATTGAATTTTATAAAGTCTTTAATTTCTCTCTTTATTTCTTCCTTGACCCATTGATGATTCAGGTGAGTGTTGTTTAACTTCCATATGTTTTTGGACTTTCTGGAATTAATATTGGTATTGACTTCTAGTTTTAAACCATGGTGATCTGATAAAACACATGGAGTTATTCCAATTTTTTTGTATTTGTTGAGGTTTGATTTGTTACTGAGTATGTGGTCAATTATTGAGAAGGTTCCATGAGGTTCTCAGAAGAAGGTATATCCATTTTTGTTTGGATGGAATATTCTATAGATGTCTGTTAAGTGAATTTGAGTTATAACATCTGTTATTTCTCTAATTTCTCTGTTCATTTGTTGTCTGACTACCTGTCCAAATGATGAGAGTGGAGTGATGAAGTCTCCTACTCTTATTGTTTGGGGTATGATGTATGATTTAACCTTTAGAACTGCTTCTTTTACAAATGAGGGTGCCCTTGTAATGGGGGCATAAACGTTCAGTATTGTGATCTCCTCTTGATAGATTTTCCCTGTGACTAATATGAAATTTCCTTTGTCTCTTTGATTGATTTTAGTTTGAAGGGTCTTTGTTTTTGTTGTTAGATATTAGGATAGCTACACCCATTTGTTTCTTAGGTCCATTTGATTGGAATATTTTCCCCAACCCTTTACTCTGAGACAATATCTGTCTTTGAGGTTGAGATGTGTTTCTTGTATTCAGAAGAAGGATGGATTCTGTTTTTGCATCCAATCTGTTGACCTGTGCCTTTTTATAGGTGAGTTGAGTCTATTTACATTAAGGGATATTAATGACCAGTGATTGCTATCTCCTGTTAATTTAGTTTTCATTAATGGTGATGTTAATTTGTGCATTTTTTTCTTTTTTTGCGATTTGCTGTTATGAGATCATCAATTGTCTGTGTTTTTGTTGATGTAGCCAACTTCCTTGGGTTGGAGTTTTCCTTCTAGTATTTTGTGTAGGGCTGGGTTTGTGGCTAGGTATTGGTTAAATCTGGTTTTGTCATGGAATATTTTGTTTTGTCCTTCTATGGTGATTGAAAGTCTTGCTGGGTATGGCAGTCTGGGCTGGCATCCATGGTTTCTTAATGTCTATACAACACTTGACCATGACCTTCTAGCTTTCACTGTCTCCAATAAAATACTTAATTCTGGTAGGTCTGTCTTTATATGTTACTTTGCCTTTTTCCTTTGCAGCTCTTAATATTCATTCTTTACTCTGTATGTTTAGTGTTTTGGTATTGTATGGTAAGAAGACTTTTTTTTTTTTTTGATCCAGCCTGTTTGCTGTTCTGTAAGCTTCTTGTATCTTCAGAGGCATATCTTTATTTAGGTTGGAAAAGTTTTGTTCTATGATTTTGATAAATATATTTTTGGTGCTTTTGAGTTGAACTTCTTCTACTTCTTCTATACTTATTATTCTTAGTTTGGCCTTTTCATGGTGCCCCATGTTTTCTAGATATTTTGGGTTAAGTTTTTCTTAGATTTTAATGTTTTCTTTGACTGACGTGTCTCTTTTCTCTATTGTATCTTCAGCGCTTGAGATTCTCTCTTCCATCTCTTGTATTCTGCTGTTCATGCTTGCTCACTTTCTCTTTCTCGGTCCACCCCTCATCTTGGCCATCCTGTTCCCTCATGTTCTCCAACCCCATTCCTGTAGAAATAGGAGCAGTGGGCTGCTTCCTGCCACCTGGCTAGCTTTACCTGAAATAGTTACATGGAAACTGTATTCATTTAAACACTGCTTGGTCCTGATAGGACAGAAAGTTAGGTGGGCAGAGTAGACAGAACAGAATGCTGGGAGAAAGAAGCCTAGTCAGTCAGTCACCATTATTCTAACACTCCAGACAGATGCAGGTTAAGATCTTCCCTGGTAAGCCACCTCATGGGCTACACAGATTATTAGAAATGGGTTAGATCAATATGTAAGAGCTAGCCAATAAGAGGCTGGAACTAATGGGCAAGGCAGTGTTTAAATGAATACAGTTTCTGTGTAATTATTTCGGGGCATAAGCTAGCCGTACGGGCAGCCGGGTGCCAGGAATGCATCCCACAACTCCTACTACAGAGTGGCGCCCGACATGATGGACTAAATCCACTTAAAAACCTGAGAAGGCTTAAAAAAGGGAGAGAGTTTAACACAGCGCTTTGCTGTTTGCTAGGACATGCTGTAGAGAGATTTCCTGATTCAGCAACAGCAGCAGAAAAAAAGCTGCATCATTTTAAAGTGCGGCTTCCTGGGGCTGTGCCGCCAGTGCAAACTATGGCTTTAAAGCATTTCAATGGCTTTTATGGGACTGGATGTTTGTGTTCCCACTTGGGATCAGAAGGAGAGTGCTCTGAGACCATGCCAATGGCTCAGCACTCCCCGTCTGCACCTGGGCAGACGGCAGAATCAGGCTTAGGCAGGCAGAAGAGCATGGTGGATTCCTGCCACCATACAGAGAGGTGTTTTCAGACTGTGCAGTGCTCTACATGTCATATTTGGCTGTAACTTGGATGAAAAGAGTTTCTGTGCCACACTATCAGTCTCAGAATTAAACTGCTGAGTGTGGCTCCAATGTGGACTTGCTATGTGCCTGGAACAGTGCGTGCCACAGCTCAGAGGCACAAGCAGCTCTGCCCTGTTGGACTTGGTAGGGCAAGCAGACAGTACCTGTTTTTGACCTGGGAATGTCATAGCTTAGATTCTTAAGTGCTTAGTGATTTAGAGGCGAAAATCAAAAGTGCTCCTGGATAGTAAAAAATTGCAGATTCACAATAGGACAGATTCAGACCACTAAATTAGTCACAGTGTTGGAAAAATGTACGTAGGCTTGGGAGAGAGAAGAAAAGGAATATAAAGAATGAAGTTAATGTCTTATAAAAAGGGTAAAGTCTTTAAAGAGACAGAGTACAGATAGTTATAGATTAAAAGAAATAAAGGAAAATTAACCATGTAAAAATGGAAAATTCACAGAGAGTCTGGATTCTGTGTTATTGTGTTTTCTTTAAAAATTTTGACTGTGAAGGAGCTAACTTCAGAGAGACATTTCATTACATGGGCTGCCAAGCTAAACCAGAATGGATTTCATGAGGGTATTATGACTTCAGAATTTGGGTCTAAGGATATGATGCTTTGGAGAGAGTCTTCTTTTGTTTTCACAGAGGATGAGACCCTGTGGATTACGTCTATCCAAATATGGTATGATAGACCACACCCTCCTGAAAGGTTGCTGTGAACACCCTAAAAAAATTACTTCACTCAACTGCCAACAGAGATAAACCTGGCACACAGTTTACACCCTAAACGATCTGATTAACAGCGTCCCCATTCAGCACGAAGCAGTTTGGAGAGAAATAACTGTGCCCATATTCCCAAATATTGTTTATAAATGTTCTTTTATATTTAAGGGGGGAAATAATATAGGTATGAATAATTTGCATTGGTATGGATTTTTTTTTTTGGTTTTTCGAGACAAGGTTTCTTTGTAGCTTTGGTGCCTGTCCTGAAACAAGCTCTTGTAGACCAGGCTGGCCTCGAACTCACAGATATCCTCCTACCTCTGCCTCCCAAGTGCTGGGAGTAAAGGTTTGCGCCACCACCGTCCCGGTATGGATTTTAAGGTCAGTTTTGTTACATGTATATGTATTTCTGATCTTGATTAAGGTATTCTGATTGTGCAGTTCTTTTAAAAATGTAACATATATAGGTTGTTAATGGGTAATCATCAATAATGGTCCAGCTTGTAGTCATGTTAGTTATATTATATAGATGTGCATAGATATATTTCAGATAGGCATACTTCATATCTTTCAAAGACTGCATAATATGACATTTAAATGTTTTAATAACTTAGGGCTTTTCATGACAATGAGACAGATCTGCTCCTGGTAGCACCAATCTACTTTGAGAAGAAGATGAGCATCAAAGAGGATACTTATGGAGTTTGATAGCCATTTGGGTAAGAAACTTCTCTTGCCTGGGCTATTGCATAAACTGGACACAGAGAACCCACAGAGAGAGGACTGCTGAACTTGCCTAAAGGTGAGATGGTCTTTCGGGGTTCCTGACTCATGAAAGAGTCTGCGAGACATTCTGCAGGACACAGAAGAAAGTGACTGAACTGTCTTTGAAATTTCCTGCTTCATGGATATTTCTGCTGAATACTATGGGCCTGTAGGCTGAATATGGATGCCCCAATGGTACAGAGGAACTTTGGGTGACTGCCCAGGCAGCGAGTTGTCTCTGTCGTTTCTAGAGTTTGGATTTCTTGTTTGCTTAGGTAATATTATATCCTTCTGGAGTCTTTGATGGAGTTGAAGAATGGATACATAGTTGTAGTTTTCCTTAGTTTTGATAAAAGATAAAATAGATATAAATATTGTAACTGTAATTCTTGCTTGATAACTATTTTGTTATATGTAATCTTACTATGTTAAAGTTAAAGCCTTCCTCTTTTTTGTTTAAACAGAAAAAGGGGAAATGATGTAGGAAGGTCATTGGCTAATAAAGAAACTTCCTTGGCCCATTTTGATAGGTGATCCCTTAAGTGGGTGGAGTAGGCAGAACAGAATGCTGGGAGAAAGAAGCTGAGTCAGTCGGTAGCCATAATTCTCCCACTCCAGACAGAAGCAGGTTAAGATCTTCCCTGGTAAGCCATCTCGTGGGCTACACAGATTATTAGAAATGGGTTAGATCAAAATGTAAGAGCTAGCCAATAAGAGGCTGGAACTAATGAGCCAGGCAGTGTTTAAAAGAATACAGTTTCTGAGTAATTATTTCGGTAAAGCTAGCCATATGGGCGGTTGCATGCCAGGAACGCAGCCCTGCCGCACCTTCAACACATTCCCTTCTTTTTTCCTTCCCCATCTCCTCTGTCCCTCTTACAATGTTTCTAACTTTTATGAGGAATTCTTTTCCAATTACCATTCCCAGGGTTATCCATGCATGTCTCTCTTAGGGTTTTCGTTTTTACCTAACTTCTCTGAGGTTGTGAACTATAGGCGGGATGTCCTTTGCTTTACATCTAATATCAACTTATGAGTAAGTACATTCCATGTTTGTCTTTCTGTGTCTGAGTTAACTTCACTCAGGATATTTCTTCCTAGTTCCATTCATTTGCCTACAAATTTAATGATGTTATTGAGTACTGAGTAGTACTCCACTGTGGAAAATGTACCACATTTTCTTTTTCTATTTATTGGTTTAGGGACCTATTTCTTAAGTTGTCCAATTGTCTTCTTATTAAATGTCATCTGCCTTATAGCTGTAGATAAAAATACAGCCACACCATGTCTGTCTTTTTAAACTGCTTAAAAAAAAGTCTCAGCTCATACTTTATCTCTGTTATCTTGTTACCTCTACAACAGTTTCAAATACATTTCCCCCTATAAATGAGTTGTTTTGGATTCTTTACTATACCTGATTTCTCTCATGATACATTATAAAGGATTTGTAATTGCCAATCTCCTTGTATATTGTACTTCTTGTTAAGAACTTACATCCCCATACTAAGTTAACTTCATTATTAAACTTTTATGCTTAATTTAACAAATAATATATAAAATTCCAAGTTTATAAATTAATTAATTTGAAAATTATTAACAGTAATCATCCTTTAATCATAAACTATTGAAAATAAGAGACACAGCCTAATGATTAATTATCTAAGCAACTCTTTGAGTAATTTGTTTAATTATTATGGTAATATGCTAAAATAAATACAGACAAATATGTTATATATAAATAATAATAAACTTAAAAATAAATTTACTTTGACTATAAAACCGACAACTTATTAATATAAATTTTTTACTGGATTTGTAAGCTAATTTTTTTTACTTAATTTATAAGCTATTATTAATTTAAAAATACAAGTTGTTGACTAATCTTATAAAACTATTTGAATATATTCAAATAATTTTGAATATATTCTCTAATATATACATAAATATCTTTGTATTTATTTATAAACACTATTATTGATATAAATGACTTTTATATATAAAACTATGCCTTATTCTAGTTTTTACAAATGTTATATGTTAATTATTCATATTATTGGAGTGTATTGCCCTTATTTATCTGTTAAAAGTTTAGTTTAAAAATTCTCCTAATCTTGATAGAGGCATCTCTTTAGTTTATATAAATACAGCCTTTTAACCAAGAAAGGGGATAGTACTGCTTTTAACAAAAATTATTTTTAGGATTCCAAACTTTTCTTATGACTCAAAGATCAGTTTCCTTCCTTCTTCTACAACATGGATTTCAATAAGACAACAACTATTTTGTAACCTGAGATATCTAATATTTTTATCTCTTAAGCCTCTTAATAAAGTTTTTATGAGCATCAAGAGACCAATTTTGATCCACTAACATCATCAGAATTAAAAATAAACTCAGATAAGTATTATTTGTCTACTGTTTGCTTTCCCATTACCAGATTCTATTGGGGAGAGGAACTTTCCCTCTCTCCCTTACCTGGAATGGTTTCTTTCATCTGTAAAACCATGCACTTAAAAAATATGCACCAAAGAAAAAGGGTTTCCTCTCAAAAAGGTCTTAACTTCATGTTCTTTCATTAACATATGTTTATTCCACCAGATTTATAATCATATAAAGTGTTCCTCTGGCTATGACAGCCGCTTTGCTTGCAACTCTGTGCCCTTCCTTCCAGCTCTCACCTCAGATGGGTGAGTTGCATTCTCCAGAAACTAACTTCTCCAAACAACCTATATTCTTTCCAGATCTCCAGTGTTCTAGTCTCTAAGACCTACAAGTTTGCCCCTTATCAGCAGGAAGTAATCATGAAAGAATCCTACATCCCTTGTCACCTTTTTGAACTATATAACACCAAGACCTGAACTGCCTTTAAAAAATGTTCCATTACTAATTGTATAGCTTCTCCCCACAAACTTCATATGTTTTTCTGACAATTGTTCTATCATGAAAATCTTGCCGTGCATGTTTTTGAGACAATTGCTACTGCCCTCTCATAGCCAAAATGATTTACCATTGCCTTGATTACAAATTTGATTTATCATGTCCACTACAACCTTGGTCTTACAGATGCATAGCACTAACCAGGTAAACTCTATCTAACAATGCTTCATCAAAATACAATGACTAACAGATAAAACTAATATTCTAAAGCTAATGGTCATTTGTTATTATAACTCCAGCCTACAACTTTAAGACACACTTAACAGCATAGTGTCATACTGATTGTAAGTAGATTTGTGTTACACACCTGCCCTTTAATGACTCAGAAATGTCCTGGTATAGTACAAACCCACCTGAATGGTGTCTGAAATATTTCCCAGGTGGGTATATATTGTCATATTAGTGCTGTCAGCCATTCCAGACTCTACCATTCTGTGAAGAAGAGAGCCAAAAACTTCATTAACTCAGTCAAAAATTTTGTTTATAATAATTCCTTATGGAAACTTTTTATTAACTTGGTGACTATAGAATCATTAATTCTTTTACTTTTATTCTTTATTCTAGCCATCATCAAAAAATTAGGATCAGCTATATGTGTTACTCGGAAAAAAATCATACTTCATTTATTAAACAAAAAAGAAAAATATGAATTGCTACAAGCCACACATTATACTTTTATTACTCAGCTATCTTTCCACAAGTGACTTGTCAGAACAAAGGGATCTGTTAAAGGCTAAACCAAATGTCAGGGCTTTTTGGCATTATTGCTTTGTGAATAAATTGTCTGTTCTTTTCTGTAGATTTTCCACTGTAGCTAACTTCCTTTCTGTTACATGTTTGGGTATTAATTCCCACAGTTCAGAACTGTTTAGTGAAAACAGTTTCCTGCTGTCCAGGCCTTGTTTCTCTCTCTTAGGTTAGGTGCAGAGATTTGCCTTCCTGCAATTATCTTTATCAGCGTGCATTTGGTCAATGCATGGGGTCCAGGCATAGGGCAATCCATATAAGATATTCACAAATCTCCAAGTACATAGAATTACTACCTGCTCAAGTTGCATTTCTGGTATTATCCCAAGTCCAGAGTAGCTGATAACAACAAAGGCCAGAACTAAAAATTTAGATAAATAACAAAAAAACTTAGCCACCTTATTTCATGTCAAGATATAACTGGGTATTATTTTTCCTTTTTCTTAAATATTTTGCTTTTTATAGAAGTAGAAGGGAGAAACCTTTTCAACTGGAGGATTATAAAATACAGGAGGCCTCGTAAGAGGGCAGTTAGCAGTACACATATGATATGAAGGTAGACATGGGATATACAAGATGTGGAAATGTTTAAGTAGGCATGTGGATAGGACTTAGTAGGAAGGAAGAGGTGGTAGAAGCTGTAAGCAAAATGAAGAATCTGTAATAAGCTTTATGGAAAGCTACTAGTTCACAAGTTCTCTAAAACACAATTTTAAATAAATGTTTCAAATGCCTGCACCATGCATGATTGTACAATGATTTTCACAAAAACCTCAAAATGTTGTTTTTAAATTCTTGTACCAGGTATAGAAAGCTTCCTTACAAATATCACAGGCTATTCCCAATGGTGTTGGCTACCTTCCACAATGATATATTAAGACTCAATTGCTAAAGATACTACAAATTTTGGTTTTAAGTCTTGAGCAATCAAACTAGATCTGAGGGAGAATTTTCTTTGTGCTGTCTAGTTTCCATAATATTACAACACAGTATTCAAGCTCTATAGGAGAAAAGTCAGAAACAATATTACCATGTTCTATAACTCATGAGCTACAAAAATGATATGTCTGAAAAGATGCCCACTTTTCCTATATTTGTGTGACTGTTATCAGAGTTATTAGACACATTCTGACAGAATTTGAAAGGTACCCCAAGGGGATTTCTTACTTGGTATTGTAAGCCTGGTCAAAACAGGTAGCTGGGATGGTCATATACCTTAGGGGAGATCCTGTTACTATTGTTTTGATAAATAGTCATATTGCATTGTCTCCCAATCTAATGTTTATGACTGTTATTAACGTTTCCTGAGCCTTCACAGGAGCACTTGTGCTTTAGTAGGGATTGGTTAATACAGAGACTCACAAGAGTCAAAGTGCCAAGAATAAGTTGCTGTGCAGTGCTTATCTCAGAAAAGGATGCATAGACATCAACTCCTCACTGGAAGCTAAAGGAGCATAGTAGGAGGAGGAGCCCGAAGAGCAGGTGAAAGAGTCAAAGACATACCCATTTCCACTCTTTGGAGTCCCACAAAATCACCAAGCCAACAACCCAAAATATACAAAAGGATCTGGTGCAGACCCATTCAGTGAGCGAAATTCTGATGTCCTACATCCCCTCTGACTCCTATAGTCTTTACTCTCCCTCTTCTGTGGGGTTTCCTGAGCTTAAGGGGATCTAACTAAATGGAGAAACCCAGTTTGACTCCCCACATAATATCTGGCTGTGTTTTTTTTTTTACCTCCCCTCCCTTCAACTGCCAAAGAAGCCTCTTTGATTACCATTAGACAAGGCAGCAGAATATTATTATGAACGATTTCATTAACTTTTTTTGCCAGTTATGTTTGAAACTGTCCTAGGTTTCTGGAAGATCCAGTAAACCATTACTGACTATTCAGGAAGTTCACTGAGATAGCCTCAAGTTAAATTAGACACGGGTTGACACTTCCAAAAGTTCTGTGCCACTGTTGCCCCACCACAACTTGCAGGCAGGAGAGATTATAGGTCAAGGATTTTGTGACTAGGTTAGTTTCCAGTGTTCTCTTCCCTTATTCTGCAGAATACCATCCCATGCTAAAGAGACGTGAATACAGGGATAAAAGTTTTGTGCAGGCAGCTGCTTACTCTCAAGATATGTAATGAGCTGTGTAGATGTCATCCTCAGCAATGGGACATTTCTGTTTGTGGAGAGCAATCCTCATTCCGGCATCCTTCTGGGTTGTTTAGGCATCTCCATAGGAGGCCCTCTGTCAAAAACAACTGAATTATAGACAGTTACACCATGGTAGCTTTCCTTAGTTACAAAAAACAACCAGTTAAGACTTCATGTCCTCCATTGCTAAGAGTACTCACTGGAATCATCCTCATAGATTGCAAGAAGTTTCCACTGCACTAGTTTTTTTTCTTCATTCTCCAAATGCCCCCCCAATAATTCAGTGACAAAGAAAAATCAAAATGTTAATTGCAAGTTATATCAGAAACAATTTAAGTCAAAATGTGAAGTTCCAATTATAGAGAGATTAGCTTCTTTGATTTATTTCATAAAAAATTAGAAAGGAATTAACTCAAAAGTCATCAAAATTGTAAAAAGGGAAATGAAAACTAAGAAAGTTTGGTAAAAACTGACAATTTATAAGACGAGAAAGTGCTCCAAACCAAATAATAGTATATTACCAATAATCATGATATAATTATATACGTAATCCTTTATCATATCTCTATATAGATATCTTTGAATACAAATGGTTAACTGTATAAGCACATACACTATGGGTAATATATGTCAAATGATTTATTTCTATAACAATATAAATTTTATTTGAAATATATAAATGCAAAGTTTATGAAGGAAATTTTAAGAGATTTTTATAAGGACTATATATAGGAGCCTGATGCTCCTTTTATGGCAATTTTCAAGTAATTCTTGCAACATTTATTTTGTATTTTTTTACACTGAGGGCTTGCACATAGAATCTTGTCTATGCTAGTTAAGCCCTCTTACATTTAGCAACAAATCAAGCTTAGTTTTAAAACTAGTCTACCTTATAATTCAATATCTTTCTCTTTGACATTTTACAGTCAATTAGGTTGTATGTTTTAAAATAAAAAATAATAAAAGAAATAGATATCTGTATTGAAATAGTTATCTGCATGCACACCAAAACATTATAAGACTGCATCATTTTAAATATATCCAGTATATTATTTATTAACAATAGCTCAATTATTACAATTTTGATATCATGTGCTTTACTTAAGTGAATTCTAAGACAGAATGCAGCAGTTAGTGTCTATGATGTGTTGATGCTGTACATATACTGAACTCATTTTCTACAAATCATAAAGGCAGCACGTCACACTTCTAAGGTTTTACAAAGACTGCCTGGCCAGGACCTTATCATCTTACAATTTAATTGTAAGAGTCTAATTATTTCCTTTCAAGATTGAAAAGTGGATGTTGTGCCCAGATTATGACTCCCAGAGAGTCCACCAGACACCAGAGAAGTCCAGCCTGTAATAAGCAAGGTTCATTGTTACCTTTATATGGGCTAGCTTGTGACTGGTCTCTACACTCCTTGCAGCGAGGCAGAGAGGAACTGGAATCCCTCTGTGGGGTTAGTTCTTCAAGGTCCCTTCAGGGCTGTCAGGGGTGGTGTGGTTAGCAAGGGTGCATGGACCTTTTTTTTAACTATTTTATTACATCAGCTTTGTTGTTGTTGTTGTTGTTGTTGTTGTTATTTTTAGAGCAAGTTCACCTTGTCCCTAAGTCAGGACAATTTATCATCTCCACCAGGTGGCTGGGCATCCTTGTGCTTTGGAATTTCCCTAGAGGGGCCACTATCTTTTCTGGGAACATGAAGCTAGTCTGGGGAAATTTCTTCTCATTCCTTTTTGAATAAGGGATGAGGGTCTCACAGGGGTTACCATAATTTATTAATGTTTTGAGGATTACAAGTGTGAATATTTGAATATAACTCGCTTAGTGAGAGGAGAGAACTCTACTCCACATGCTGTTCTTTGACTTCCCCACATATATTGTGGCACACACATGTACACCAACACAAAGTAAATGAAAATACATAGGTAATGAAAAGAAACATAAAGAGTAACTGGGAGACAGTTATCTTTCTTCAGAAATGTTTCCTTTGCTCCAATTAAAAATGATTTGGATTCCTAACAGATTTTATAAAGCTAAGGATTAAAGGTAAATATAGAAACAGATTCTGTGAGTGTGTTGCCATTCACACCTTACTTGAGGACCTCATGCCTTTGGTCCTTAAATATTAATTCCCACTTTACATGTGTATTTTACTTCCACTTTTCTAAAATGTTCTTGCCAAGTAGCTTGTTCTTCGTATATCAATATTTAAATTATCAGAAGTGATTTAATGTTTACATATGTCATAATATTATCCTTTTATGCAGTCTTATACCTGTGTTCAATGAAGTTACTTAATTATATTCTGACAATTCAAGTGTCCATTTCACTCTAATAATAGACAAAGGTATTCTTATGCAGGTGATTCATAACTAATAAATACTAGTCAACATAATTTGAACTTAGCATAATATTTTTAAAATAATCAAGGCATTCAGAATCACAATAAGTCAATGTTAACTCAAGACATGGCTGAGGAAGCAAATCCATGTTTGACCATAGCTCCATTTTCACCCTCAAGACAATACTAAGTTTCTATGCTCAAAACTTTATGATTATTTTTTCAGAAATTTATTTTAATCTGTATTAAGTATCTACTTAAAAAGATATTTCACAGCCAAGAAGAATGCTCATGATTTAAAGTGTATACCACCTAAACATAAGGAGAGTACACACATATAAACCAGTGATAAAAAGATGTCTAATCACCCCAGTGTTGGTCAATGAGAGGGAGAAAACATAGACAGGTAAATCCATGGAACTTTCTGGCTCCCAATCAATTCAATCAGTGGACTCCGGGCTCAATGATAGACCATTTGTTAAGAAATGAAGGGAAGAGCAATTGGCGAAGAAGAGTAGTGTTTATATCTGGTCTTCACACCTGTGTGCAAATAGGCAAATAGGCATGCATTCCTTAGTGTACACATACCCACCACTAGAAAACTTAAGATTGATCCAAAGTGGATATTAAAGAATTCTTCGCCTTCTTTCCACCAAAATGTAATTTGCAAATTATAAATATCTATTCACATTGGTTAATTCAGGCCATGTATTCTATGTTAAAGTGTCATTTGAAAATTTTAATTTCTTTCCTATTTTCAAGGATTAAAAAAATCAATCATCTTTACTGTATTTTAGCAAACTTCTTTAACTACCACTGTATAAGTGGAAGGCTACTCTAATATGAGAGGAACCTTTTTATGTTTTAGCAGCATTTTATTTAATTGAGTCCTCTTGTCATCCTTTTCCTCTTTTCAACTCCAATGGGACTGATTTTTTTCTTTCTTACAAAATTTATACTATATATATATAATTTTCTGTTCAATGAAAATAAAACTAGTTTTTAGAAAGAGATTTCCTTCTAGTATTCTTATAGTTTACATATTTCACATTCAAATTAAGCATATTGTTTTACATTGATCCAAATTATACAACATTCTAACTTGAACAAGGCCCCTTCCTTCTATACACACTTTCATAATGCCAAAATTGTTTTCTTTCAGAAAGTATTATCACATTTGAATCTTGTAAGACAAAAGGGGGGAAAGCTACATTTAGAGAGAAAAGTACAGTGGTAAATGAAGTCTCAGAAAATGTGGTAACCATTTTTACCGAAGGCTGTACTGTGGAACTCTCACAATTTCTAGAAAGTGATCTGCCCTCTTTTTTAGGAATTACTTTTATTTTTATTTTTATAATATAAAATAATCTCTACATTTCTCCCTTTCCTTTTCTCACTCCAAACCCTCCTATATCCCACTCCCACTTTTCTTTAAATTTATGGTCATTTTGTCACTAGTTAACCTTCTATGCATATATGTATATCTATGTGTACACATACACACATACACACACACACACACACACACACACACACACACACACACACACATATATATATATATATATATATATATATATATATATATATATATATATATGGCACTGGGCAGTCAAATGATGTTCTTTTTGCTAAGGAAAGTTGACTCTCTTATTTCTAGGTGTCCTCAGCTACTTAAAGATTTTTTTTAGAGGTGAGGACACATGTAATTTTCCCCATCCAGTTTGTCTTGTCAGCTGATGTCTGTCATCCATGTGAAGCTCTGTTGATGTGGAATTAAATGCTGAGAACTGTTGATCTACAGCACTCCCAGTGATTATGGACTTGGCTCTTGTTCCTGAGAAGAAATTGGAGTACTGTTTCTTAACTCCCTTCAGTCTTTCCCAGTCCATTTGTATAGATTGTGGGAGCAATTCCTCCATAATTAGTGACTTGTTCCTTTCATGATAAACACAATGTGAATAAACAGTATCACTTCCAGCAACTAATATCTATCACCTAATGCATTCTGGTGGAAATTTTAACTTTTCTTCAATTATAGCCATGAATCTGGTTTGATTTTGCTAGTCTCAGTTTATTTTTTATAAGGAGATATGACATAGAATTTCATACCTGATGTTCTGAGTATCTGGATATTTTCCATGTTTAGAAGCTACATATGCATTAAAAAAGAAATCAACACCCAAATTGTGACTGCATTACTTTAGGAAAGTTTTATTCATTCCAGTCCCCAATGTTTATATTTGTGCCTTTACTTTTCTTCTGAAGATCAGAGTTCATTATTCTTGATAGTGTGGTAACCCCCTTGCCTTTTGTCCTTTGACAATAAGTTCCTGAAAACCTCAGGCATTTATAGTTTTATTTCAATAGCAGTTATACCATATTCCCTAGTGGATGCATATTCCTTTTGTAAATGAGCATCCTTGCTGAAAGATCACAGAATTGAAGCAAGAAAAAAATCAAAACCACAAAATCCCTAAGCACATTATTGGAAAGGATAATTCAGAGGCTTCTCCAGCTTCATTCCTTGAACAGACCTTTGTGGTTTATGTTTCACAAATGTGACAGAATATAAAGATATATCATTTAATGTATATAATATAGCATTGAAGATGATACTTTCTTTACTCAAAGAAATGCTTCTACACCACAGCTAGTACACTGACAATTCAAATGTTATGAGTGTGACAGTTTTGTTAATTTAACTTTGCAATATTGGTGGAGGTTTTTCCTGCCACTTTCTTAGTTGGGTGAGCTGATTCACATTTACTTATTGTGATTATCATGTTTAGTTAGATTCTGAGTCTGGTTTACCTGGTTTCATTGCCAAACACGGAATTTATTCACATCCTCTTTAGAGTTCTTGAGCATATTCATCACTGCTATTTTAAGTAAATTTATTAGGTTTCAGCTACATTGAATTTCTCAGTGCCTACAGTAGAAGGAGTTTCTAGGCTCTGCTGGAGGATTATTGTCTTGACTATTAATGTTTGTGGATTGTACTGGCAACTGGAGTTAGGATGATTGGGGTGACTAGAGGGGTTGGCATCTGTTCTTGTCTTTGTTGGTGGGTGTTCTGTTCCTTGGATTCGGTTCCCCAATCTGGATCTTTGGAATGTACAGTGGATGTAGTGGTGTGATATAATACTTCTTTAGATTGATGGGAAGCGAAGAAAAAAAAAAGGAGGATTAGGGGAAATACTGAGAGAGGCTTCCAGAAAGAGCTAAACGATCCTTTTCATAGCAACAGATAGGTTCCCCTAGGGATTTGAAGGTATAGTGAGAAAAGGGACTCCTGCATGTTGCTTGCAGTAAGACAAACCAAAATCTGTAGAGAAAGAGATGAAAGGACTAAGGAAATTCTATGTCTGTACCAGAAGTTGGGATCTCCAGCAAATGAAATTGAGGTGGGGCCAGCTGCATCTAAGCAGGTTGTTAGAGAGATAAAGTTAATGGAGAAGAGGAAGAACAGTGTGATTTACCTTTCTGAGTTCCTGTCAGCTGTAGACACTGGGATCCTAGGTAGAATGTGTTCCTAGATTTTTGGGGATAATACAAAGCATAGGGATCACACAAAAGGGAGAACTGAAAGGATCCACACCAAGGTTCGGCAAGAAGGTAGAAAAGTAGGTTTACATCAAGACTCTGTAGTCTCCTGGTAGTGGACATCGTGTGTACCTGGAAACATTGGAGTCTGAGGTAATTCTGTGTGTTATTTTTGAATAACTCAAATAAAACGTTCAAAGACTCAAGTACATGAAAAATGCAAAAGACTAGTATATTATGTATTTTTTAAAAATTATGTTTTTTAAGTTAACATTTTCAACAATATGGAAATGGAATTGTGACATTTGATGTGGTTTTACCTTTTTGAAGTACAATGATAATTTAATCTAAAAAGAAATTAAATTTAAATTAAAGTAATTATGATTTAACAAAAGTTTTGTTAATATTTTCATGTCATACATGTGTCCATTGTATATATGAAAGTTCTCCATACAATTTACATACACTAAACTCACTTGGCTAAGCATAAAAAATTATTATTTGAAAATGTAAAAAATAAGAATATCATACTAAGTATTTGTTATTAATACCTTTTACATTTTAAAGGCTAAATTTTCATAAAATCTTAGAAAAATCACTTACTATACAATTTGTACTTTGTATTACTTCTGTATGTTGTAATGTAAAATTCTGACTTGTGAAAATAATTCTAATTTAATACATTATAATGAAGATTCCTGTTTTGGAAAGAATATAGAAGACATTTCATTGCTAATTCAGAATATCAATAACAATTTATATCTTATTTGAAATACAGATGGATTTTCTACATGTGAAAATTATTTTTTAAACTTGAATAAAAAACTTTTATTTATTGAAATCAGTTACCTTCACCATGAAAATAAAAAGTGATGCTTCTATATGTTTGTTTTCAAAAACAGTCCATAAAATGTCTGCAGTATTTTTTAAGTACTTCTATTTTTAAGTCACTAAACTTATTTTATTTTGCTAAACATGGAAAGTAAATATATTGATAACTCATAGGAGGAAATGGGGGGGCAACTAATACTCCCTGTTGAAAATTCATATGGAAACTTACTACTGTAGAAGTATCTTACATATGCAAAATAAATTTAAATAGGGTTTTCACATAATGGGGTGCATAGTTACCCAATGATGCAACAAATTCTACCAATTAATTTCTCCACTATCAGGAATGGTTACATATTTTTTAGTTGTGAACAAAGTATATCCTTTAGACATTTCAAACAATACAGCCTATTGGCAGTGCTATCAACTATCCTCCACAGCTTGACACTAAGACTCTATTGTTGGTGATACCACATATTAATGCAATAGGACATAATGAAATCTATCTAGTACTCAGCTAGATACTTCATACATAATATATATTGTTCATCATCCTGGATTATATGATATTATCGAAGAGACAAGTAATTATCTTACCTTATTACAAATCTTAGGAGCTACAACAATTCCCTACATTCAAAAATTTCCATTGATCTAAGATAGCTGGAAATAGAAGGGAGTAACAAACAACTTTGTAACTGGATATAAATTCTTCTCCATGATATGGAACATGTACCTAACACTGCCAATGAGGGCCAGAACCAAAGACTCAGTAGGTCATTGGCCCTAGAATAAAATTGATTACTGTTTCTCTGTTAAATGAACATGGCATAAATGCTCCTGATTACACCCTACTACACACATAGATCACTGTATCACTCTACCTTCCTCAGGGAAGTTTCTATTTCCAGTATATTATAATTAACATGAAGTCCATATCTAGACACTGTGAAAAACATGAAACTTGAGAGTGTGGTATTACATGAGATATCTATATTATATACTTCTCAAGGTTTAAGGGTCTAGCCAGAAGAGTGACCAGAGAGATTGTACTGTACATAGATGGTGGGTGATCACAATTAAACAGTTTTTCCTGGATACAAATCAGATACACATAGAAACTCATATAAATTGTGTCAGTATGCTCAAACTCAAGCCATGTAAAATTCCAGCATAGAGGAAGCTATATGGGCACAAGTTCTGTGTCTAGTCAAGTGGCTATTGAGGGCTGCTGTGAAAGGGAAAGTCAGTTTTCTTCAATGGATTGTCACTGGGTATAACAATCCTCAAGGGGAGTTCTCATGTTAATGACACCAATTGGACTCATTTTCTGCTAGTTTAACTATTATTTATTTATTATTTGCTTATTTTTATAAAGAAATAAATGTGTGATAGGGAGATAAAGAAGAATCTTGGAGGATTTAGGGAAGGAGAAATACTATAAACAAAATATACTGTATGAAATTCTGAAAGAATAAATAAAAACAAAACAGTAATTATATAATAGAGAAATGTTAAGATCATAACAATATTGAATAAAAAATGAGTTGTCATATAATTTCTGTCCCTCTTACTCTACCTAAATAGTGTCAAATACTGTAAGCATATGTTGACCCACCACAGCCAACAAGATTAATTTTCTGTGAATCAAAGGAAATGCCAAAGATCTGAATAAAGGAACTAGAAGACTCAAGGTTTTTGATATTAAGAACATTTCAAAAAATCACTTCTAACTTTTATTGCTAATGCAAGCAATACATGAGGTACTGTGTATAGTTAGCTTAAGCAATTTAAGTCCAATGATATACCACACACTGTGTTGTATCATTTGAATGTTATATTTGATCATGTGAAATTATGGTGCCAGCACAGCCTTACTGGTGGGGGGTTGGGAGTGGGTGCCAGGATTGAGACACAGAGGCTTCTTTTCAGGTGGAAGAACAGCAAACTTTATTTTTCCCCAAGCTAAAGCCTTTTATACCTCTACTCCTTCTGTGGAAAACCACTGGCTGGAAAGACCACAAATATCTTTTTCAATTACAGACCACAAGGAAGTTTTGCTGTCTGTCAGGGGGAGTGAAGGCAGCTAGGTTACAACATGAAAGAGCTAAGAATATTGCTGCCAGGCCATCATTTTATCCATAGAGGTAATGTGCACAAGTTAGGACATTTTCTTCATGTCCTTGCTGTCAAGTACATTTACTTATCATAGTTTCTGCAATTCTTTTTAGAAGACTACCTTCTGGGAAGAACCTTCTACACCCTGTGTCATCTAACATTCACAGGAGGTTCACAGCTTTCTTGTACATGATCCCAGAGGAATTTACTTCTTAGTAGACTGTTTCTTATAATATGTGACCATACAATGACATTTATTATTATTTACTCTTTAGTTTATACTAGTGTTATCAAGATAGTATGGATTCTGAGTTTTAACAAATACAAAACAATATACATTCAGTTTTCTACTATGAAATATAATTACAATTCTCTAAAATGCTGATGCAACTTGCTTATTTATTCTTCTCCCACTCTGTCCTCCAAAAGCTACTCATATTCTTATATCTACATTATCTTCTTTCAGAAAATCTAAGTTTTATCTAGTTTAAAATATTCATAATAATTTTTAAATAATTTATTTTATGCTGTACTGTGCATTATTTTGTTGAGTACTCACTTTTATTATGTACTTACATTTATATGCAACGAAGTGAATGTACTTATTGCATTTTCACACATGTATGTCATTACATTTTGATCTTATTTTTCTCAATACTGATTTCATACATTATTTAATTCTAATTTCCTTCTTCCCTTTACCTCCCAAATGCTGACTACAAGAACCACAATTATTTTTATAAAGTTTTGTTGGTAAAAATTAGGACTTCCTATAGGCAAGTTAAGTATTCTACCATCTAAGCTATACTCCCAGTCTCACTGAAATGTTTTAAATTATTTATTGAAAATGGGCATTTCTTTTGAGATCTCTGCACTCAGATCATTTACTGATTCATCTACTAAACAACTTAGTTTTTATTTTTTCCTTCCTTTATTTTTATTACAAATACACCTTGTATCTTGATTGTTTCTTTCACTTTCCACAAGCATCTTAATTTCATTTTGTGAATACTTGCTTTGATTTCTTGTCTAATGGAGTCTCTTAAAAATGTACTAGCTAAAAAAAATGTACTAGCTATGTTTTATTGTGAAATACTTTATCTATGGTTTAGTCTAGCCATTTCAAATTTTCAAATTTACATCAATATCTTTGATTCTTATTCACTTTTTTTTCTGCATGAGAGATTTGATCCCATTTTTATTCTTCTACCTAAAAATATCTAGTTTCCTCTGGGCTTTGAAAATAGATTATCTTTTTACCCAATATAAATTTAACAATTTGACAAAATTAGATGGGTGTAAATGTGTTTCTATTTCTTGTTTTCATATGGAAGTATTAGTGTATCTAATGATGGAGCCCTTCTTAACTATATTGTACTTAGCTTGAGAAATTTTCGTTCCAGATATTCAGCAGTCAGAAATGTCACCACTATCTGGTGAGTTTTTTATACATGACTTCAGAATGTGAAGAGAGAATTTCACCTTCATAGACTTCAAGTGGCGAATAATAGAAAAAAATATTTCATTACATTATTTGAAGTTTGTAAGAGAGAAGGAAGCTACTGATTTTTAGATGCTGATATGTGTCTTCCACTTAGCTGAAAATCTGTATAATGTTTAAAGATATCTAGTAGAGTCCTTTGGGTCTTCTAAGAGTAGGATTTCATTGTATATAAATAGAGATAACTTGTCTTTTTTTTCTCATTCATACATATATCATTCTTTCTTTGTTTTTTCCTAAGTTTTTTCCTGCCATTTATGAATAAGCTTCACTGAAAAGACTTAAATAAAAGAATAATTTTAAAATAATTGTAGAAATGTAGAATTTTGGGTTTTTTGTTGTTGTTCTTTGTTTTTTGGCATATTATGAAACTTCTTATTTAAAGAAATTTCTCCATCCTCTCTCTTCAAATGTAGGGAGATTATTCAGTGGTTGGGGAAGATCTCTATTGTGTTTAGGGAAGGGAAAGTGTAATATTAATATACATTTTCTTATCTTATTGCTCTAGCAATGTTTTAACTATACAGATAGTGTACATAGTCTTATTCCAGAAATGTTCTCCATTTTCTATTAGTTAGTATGTTGGCTTACTTAATGGTTTACTTAAACATTTATGGGATGAGGAGAGGATTTGGAATGTTCAAAGCTATATTGGAGTTGAAAGAATACACTGAAAAACACTCCAGATATATAGAGCAATGTCTCTGTGTATGACTACTAACTTGTGTGAGAGATGTTTCCTAAAGAATGAGCTCTGACTGACAAAACACAGCAGGAATAATTTCTCACTCTCATACAAATCCAGAGATAATTTTAGCAAAAGTGAATACAGAGAGAATTTTAATATGTGCATAAGTTCATAGGGCCTAAGGAGGATGTAACTTTGGCATGGGGCTATGTAAATCATATATTTATCTTCCATAAGTAAACACCAATGTCAAAAAGATAAAACTAGTTTCAAATAAAATAACTGAATCTCAAAATTAATCTCAGAAATTTACAAAATATTTTTTTAAATTTCATGTCTAGCAATAATTTAATGTTGCTCATTTTCTTATCTAAAATTATCAGAGTTTTAAATAGAAAATTTTGACTAACAAGAATGACAGATTTATTCCATTGAATGTGCATATGCTAAATATACAAAACACAATTGAAGGAAGAATATGTTTACAAATAAATGTACTGGTGTATGTTGCTTATGGTTTGCAAGTCGTATAGTAAAAATGATAATTTTCAATATGATTGATAAATTCAATATAATTCACAGAGTTTCTGGCCAGAATCTGTGAAGTACTAAATGATTTTCATTGTATATGCCAGTAAACAAGATGTGACAGAAATACATCTGCCACACATCTTACAAAAGGGATCACTGGTAAGATTAGAAGAGGTTTTTGGCCACCAAATTTTAAAATCTAGCTCAAGAGAAATTTTTATAAGACCCATTACTAAGATTAATATGTCAGTACCAAAAGAGAATCCATTCATATCTTAGAAAGAATGGATTCATTTACATACATGCACACACACACACAAGTGATATTCTGATTTTTAACATCATTTTTATTAAATTGTTTTCATACACTTATTTTTGACCATTTTCTCTTTTCAGATCCCTTGCAAATATTCCCTACCTCCTTACCAACCCAACTTTATGTTTCACTCTCTCTTTCTCAAATGAAAAACAGCAAAAATTAAAATAAAAACATAACGAACCAAGAAAACACAAACCCACGAAAAATTAAAACAATACGTGCTAAAATAAAGCAAAACCAAATGAAAATCCTTCAAAAATACTATTGAATTTGTTTTGTTTTGGCTACATACTACAAGTCACTCTGTCTTGAACCTGTGCTGTCCTTGTTCACACTCTCATAGTTTCTGTGAGTTCATATATGCAGAAAATGCACTGGTGCTGTAGCTGAAGACTAGAAAACCAATAATATTTTGAAGAGAAAATGAGTAGGGTCGATATTGATGCAGATAATAAAAATGGAACAAAAATTTAAGCTGATGCTATGACATAAATTAACATCTAGATTATAACCAGAGGATATCACAGGACAGTACATAAAATAATTGGAACATGTCTAGTAGGAGACAATCAAATATAAGTGTGCTTATGTTCTGGGTATTGAAAATATATGCACAGAAGGACAAAATTTCATTTTTGCACCCAATCTAAGCTTTAAACAAAAGCTATAACTAATCTCATAAGAATGTGATTTTGAGGGTGAAAAGAAATTGTGTTATTCTATTAGTTATTTCTTTAAAAATATAACAGATTTCTAAGTAATGCTCAGAAAAAGATATATATTTACTGTTTCACACTTTCCTTGGGGTGAGAATTAGGGCCTAATATAAATGAGTTTTAGATTTTGTAACTGTAATGATACAAAATCAAGAGGAGTTCCAGAAACTTAATATTTTTTATAGGATCCACAATAAATGTACTCACTTTCAAAATCACATGATTATTGATAGATTTGCTTCCAACATACTGGATACAATTTACTCCATTGAAGCCAGCAAAAGAAGAAAATTGCAATGGTTGCAAATTATTTATTTTCTTTATTAAAATCTAGTCATTGTTTACACACATATTAAGGGGATCAAATTAGTTTATACAGTGAATATTGATAAACAATTTTAATTGGGGGTTCTCATTAAAGTGTTTACTACATACTTATTAAACAATTATCCATTTCTAATATTTGCTTCCTCCAGTAGAACTTGCTGTTGCTACATATAACTAAGGATGATTTTTTTGTTCTCTTGCTAAGTCTACAGCCACTTCTTGATCTTAGTTATTCTCAGTACTACCTTTTTATAAACTTCTGGAAAAGAAAAATGAAACTAAGATATGACAACATATCTTCAGTGAATTGAGGAAATTCTAATATCACACATCACTGTTACAAATGATTATTTCAAATGAGAACTCTGTGGGGGTCTCTGTAAATACTATAACCAGCAGAGTATTGATTTGGGTGGGGCAAGAAGGAAATTGGGTTCAACATGACTCAGTCATCTGTGTTGGTTCAAACTTGTAGAGGTTGACATTGATAGTTTATTTTAGGCACATTGAAACAAAGCACAATTTTGGAAAAAAAGATTCCTGAAGATAATTAACTCAATCCCATATTTACAACAAGACTGAAGCATGACTACATTGAAATGCTTTTCTTAATATATATAAATTCTCATATGAAGATGGGTTCTATTGAATAAGACACAATGCTCAACATAAACATCTAGGGAAGAAGAATCTATGATAAACAAAGAGTCTGGTGGAGTCAGATGTGGCCTGATCCTGCAGACAGAAAGGATCACAGGACTATTCGCTACATCTATTGAGAGACTTTCGGATAGAAATCAGATTATACATGTCTTTCTTTGAAGAGACAACTCTGTGTGTTCATCATTCCCTGGTTCCCTAATCTTTACCTGTGATCACAAAAACCTTGTTCTCTCTAAAGACAATATTTAAATAAAAGGTCTATCTGAGAAATTGTATATGTTGCAATGAATACTACCAAACACAGATCATGTAATTTAGGATACAATCTAAAGTTCTGTGACCCAAACACCTGCATTAATTATACTGAATTTAGTTACACAAATGAATACATCAAAGTTTAGGATTGTATAACGTTACAGGGATATAACAGAAGTTGTTTATTTTATGTCACAGATCTCTGATTGTGTCTTATCATGGGTAGACACTCCACTGACGGACAGTAAGAGCTGTAAAAGATATATGTAGGTAAAAGAGGTAATGTGTACAATAAAAGAAAAAATAAAATTACATGATTTCAGTGTTCAGTAAACAATGTATATTCGATACCTGTTATAATAAAGGGGGAATGCAAGACTGTTGAATGAGAGTACAGATTATAATAAATAACTAACACTCAGTCAATATAATGGGAAGCTATTGAGCATAAATTATCTCTTAGAGAAGCCTAATGCTAGGCAGAAGTGGCCAGTTTCTAGGCACCCCAGGATGTTTAGTAATTGGCTAAAACTTCTGGGAGAATAGAAGCCTCTCAAGACTGGGGAGACTCTGAGAGGAACTTGCAGCTACAGACTCTTCCTTAATTGTATGCCTTAAAATGGAGTGAAAATATAATAAGAATGAACAAAGAGACATTACTGCATAGCAACTCTGTTTTTAATTTCTAGGTTTGTACAAAATCATTACTTGGCCAGAAGGATTTAAGTTTATGTGTTTATGTAGTATCTTTATAATCAGTAATTCCAGATACATTCCAAAGCTGTCTCCAGAAGTTGGAACTAATTTATTTAGGATCTCTCCAGGCTACATCTAGAGCTTATGAAAAACATTGAAGAGAATAAACACACACACACACATACACACACACACACACACACACACACACACACACACACAGAGAGAGAGAGAGAGAGAGAGAGAGAGAGAGAGAGAGAGAGAGAGCAAAGTTGGGAAAATACTGGGATATACACAATGACAATTAGATACCTGCTTTTTTCAGTATAGACCAGAGGACCGAACTTTTGAAACTGACTCAACACACAGAATTTTTAGGAACACATTCAAATGTCTCCAGAAGGACTAACTTTTTTTGATGTGACATTAGATGAAATGTCTAGGTCCACTAGTCAAAATTTCAGACTCTCATCTACTGTATAGTTCTCACACATTTTTTCAACTCCTGAGTGCCATTTCCTTGTTTTATATTATATACCACTAACACAGTTTTTAAAGCGATGAAGATCACGTAGCAAATAATAAAAGATCCAGAAAGCTAATGGCTTGTTATGTTTTCAAAATACTGGAAGATAAAAACCTTATGTGCTTTGTAATGGACTGTTTCCATGTGTTTCAGTTAGAGATGATTCTGTATATTCATTGGAGGATTTAAATAATCTTCAGAAGTACATTGCATACACAAATTGCTTGTGAAAGATGGTGAAGTTGAGAAGCACTAATTAATAAAAAACTATATCAGCAATATTTTTTTCTATTTGTTTGCAGAATAAATTTTCAAAAATTGTTATTTTATTAAATTTCAAAATTTATTTTACATGCTGACTATAGTTTCCCCTCCTTTCTCTCCTCCCACCTCCGATCAACCTGCCTCCATCCACTCCTCTACTGTCTCCTTTCAGAGAGGGACAGGTTTCTCATGTTCTTCAAGAAAAGATGGTGTATCAAGTTGAGGCAGTATATACTCAATTGGATGGGACAGGGAAGAAGAAAACCTTTCTGGGTCAGAGTCAGAGAAGCATGGCTTTACATTTTATTCCCATGAGGTTTCAAAAATTTGTACTGTTATGAATCTATTTGATCTTTATAATTTTAGTTTTGATTAGGTTACCATCTTTTAAATGATGTTACTGGTTTCTCAGTGTTCATGTATGTATTAACAAAAGATTCTAGAATTAACACATGGCATTTGACTCATAATAAAAACTTTAAAAAAGTACTATTTTTCATTCTTCAGTCAGGGGTAAACTAAAAAAAAACAAATAGCCATATTCTCCCTTCTCTATAAATATTCATTCCTGAGGTTTTATGTCCTTATTCATATTTACAGAAGGATTCGTGAGGTGGAAATTTAATCACATACTCATAATATTTATCAAACCAATTAAGCCCTAGATATTTGTTTAATGAAGTAACACAGATTATGTTAGATAATTATTTTCCTTTGACATTAATGTGAAGCATATTTCTGGGGATCACAAAATATTTTAAAATCAAAAAGGGGAAACATAATAAATAACAACATAATCATAACCAAAAATTACTTTGTATATGAAGACATTCATCATTTCTACAAATTTTCAGGTTTTGGTAATATTTTGAAAAATCCATTTTATTTCTTAGTTTTATGCTCATAGAGTGGATAACATAAATTCTATGTATGTCCCTATTTCTATGATTCAAAGAAATGGCAGCAGCAGTGGGTACTCCAAAGGGGCAATGGTTCCCCAAGGGCCAGCAGCAGGCCATGAGGAACAGCCTGTTCCAGGCAAGGGAAGAAAGAACCTTGGCATGTGGGAGACTGTGGTTGGTGAAAGAGAGATATTCTATGCAGAGAGAGTGTGAGTATAGAGTTTATTTAGTGGGTTAATTAAAGGGAATGTCAAAGGGCAGAGAGAAAGAGACAGACAAACACACACACACACACACACACACACACACGAGAGAGAAGAGAGAGAGAGAGAGAGAGAGAGAGAGAGAGAGAGAGAGAGAGAGAGAGATCATAACGCCCATAGATTTTGTAAAGAAACCTAATAGGCTTGAGTAACTAAAGATATTGCATTACATTATTTACAACTATACTCTGCACAGTTATAGATGTATCCTCAATACTTTTTATTATCCATTGGTATAGTCTTTATGACATCTTTAGGGAGAATTCAGTGCACTCCATATTATGACTTAGAAAAGCAAATTCAAGGAGTAATATTTTTAACAGCATTTGTTTTACTTATAATAATAAGAAAGTTGAGATGTTAACATTAATTCAAAAATATTTATGTTAAGACCAAGGTATGATATAGATTTTGTTTATGTGAATATCATATAAAATCAAAAGATATTAATAGATGAGTTAAGCATTAGAAAATACATATGTTAATCAGAATATTATTGAAGGTTATATCTGAAGAAAATGTAGGACATTATGCCATGTCATATTATTTGGTGTTAAAAACCAATGACAGCTTGAAATTTGCAGGCAAATGGATGGAACTAGAAAAAACATCCTGAGTTAGGTAATCCAGACCCAGAAAGACAAGCACAGAATATATTCCTTCATAAGTAGATATTAGATGTAAAGAAAAAGGATAACCAGGCTACAATCTACAACATCAGAGAAGCTAGTAAAAAGGGGAATCCTAAGAAAATAGTAAAGATCTTCTAGGTAAACTGGGAGGGGGTAGAAGGGATGAGTTGGGGGATGGAAACATGAGTGATCAGACCTAGTTGTTAAAAGGACAGAGGAAGAAAGAAATGAATGATAGCGGAACCATTAAGGGATTAGGGAGAAATCTGTTGTTAGAGAAATCCTCAGGAATTCACAAGGAGGACTACAGCTAAGACTCCTAGCAATAGTGAGGTGTATGTCTAAAGGGCCTTCTTCCTCAATCAGATTAACGACTACGCTGTCATCATAAACCTACATCCAATAACTGATAGAAGCAGATGCAGTGACACACAACCGAGCACTCAGTTGAGCTCCTGCAGTTCATTTAAAGTAAGTGAGGAGGGATCATGTGTACAAGGGGGGTCGAGAGCCTGATGGGAAAAAAAACACAGAAACAGCTGACCTAAGGTAATAAGAGTTCACAGACTATGGACTGATAGCCGGGGAACTTTCTTGGGATTGAACTAGATCCTATGAATGTGGGTGACGGGTATGTGGCTTCATCTGTTGGGACCTAGCAGTGACACCAAGACCTTAAGTTGGTATGCCTGATTTGCTTATTCCCTAAATAATAAACCCTCGGGGCTGAAGAGATGGCTCAGAGGTTAAGACCATTGACTGCTCTTCCAGAGGTCCTGAGTTCAATTCCCAGCAACCACATGGTGGCTCACAATCATCTGTAATGAGATATGGTGCCCTCTTCTGGCCTGCAAGTATACATGTAAGCAGAACACTGTATGTGTAATAAATAAATAAATAAATATTTATAAAATAGAATAAACCCTATAAGGAGTGGGTAAGGGGTAAAGAGGAGGAAGAGAGGGGGGCAAGAAATAGGAAGGGAGGGTCAACTAGGGTTGGTATATAAAATAAAAAGTATTTTTTTCTAATAACAAAGAATATAGATTGTTCATAATCAGACAAGAAATTAATGGCCTTTGAGTAAAAAAAATCTCTGAGGATTTCACATTTAGTTCAAAAAATTTAATATGTTGAGAAAACTCAAAAGGAACGAGATTATGCTCAGCTTATATAAGCACCTAATATTTTCACCAGGGCCTAGCAACCAGTAAATAACTAAAGATGCTGGAAACTGACCACTGAAAATGCTAAACATACTGATGGCTCCTGAGACACATGTGCCTTGCATGCATGCATGTGTGTTTTCTTTCATCATTGAGTTGTTATTTTTTTATTTTTATTCTACAACTCAACGTAATTATAAAGATTTTGAGCAAGTGTCTGATCTTATCAATTTAATATTTCTTTATAAGATATTTAGACTAATACATTTCATCAAATTTGAAATATGTAGGCAATGCACATTTCCCACTGTTTTTCTTTGAAAAATCCTTCTTTTTTTAATAAAAGAAACAAGACAGAATTTTGATAAGACACATTCCATTCTGGACATCAAATTCATGTAGGAAGGAAATGTCAGTTCATGTTTCTGCATTATAATACTGAAATATTTGAAATAAACTGATATATTTTGTGTTAGATAATGTCACTGTCAACCAAGGTATGCATTATGATGCATTTATAACTTTAAATTCATCACACATAAAGAATTGTTTTGGTTAACTCTGGGATTTTATTTCCATCTACTTTAAATATTCACTAATATCCTTACTCATTTAACATACACATATCACTTTTCAAAAACTAAGTGGTATTTTCTTTAAATTATTGTGAAATGTCCTTTATGAATTATAGTATATATATACGTATAGTAACAATTTAAAATTAAAAAATATTTTCTCAGCAGACTGTTTTACCACAATTACTTAAACTATATATTTACTTAATTCTGAATTGCAATTGCTGATTGAATTTGCAATTATAAAAGACTGTAGTATATATATTTTACTGTGTTGCTTGATATAAAAGTAAATACATAAATTGTACTTTATAGTGAAAATATAATAAACACCTGGGGAATAAAATCAAGTCAGAGATAACTTTTTGAACAATACAAGATTTTTGAAATCCAGTATTTTTAAGTTGACTCAACTGCTTTTCAGAGAAGAGCCAACCCTTATGCAGTAATTTCCTTATACAAATGTTGTGGATTAAACTTTTTGTCCACTGTGAAGATTTTTCACTTTGATTTTTTAATAAAAAGCTGATTGTCCAGTAGCAAGGCAGAGTGTATAGGCAGAGTAATCAAACTAAAAACATTGGGGAAAAGAACGGGGAGTCAGAGGAGATACCATCAGAATCCTAGAAAGCAGGAGGTGTAGAAAATGAGGTGACAGGCCATGAGCTGTGTGGCAGAGGGCAGATAAGAAATATAGATTAATTTAAAATGTAAGAGTAAGCTAACAACAAGCCTGAACTATTAGCTGAGCCTTTACAATCAATGATCATGAATAACTCTGCCTATGAATGGGTTTTCAATGTGGGGCTACAATTTCCATGTAGACCTTGACAAAGTTTGAAGGATGGTCCTAAAAATGTGGAGGAATGGAAAAGAGTACAGCCTCTAGTCTATTCTTTGATGCTGGTCACAGTACAGAGATGTCCACAGCTGACTGAGGGCTTGAGCTACCAGCATGACCCATGCAATCAGGCCCTGAGCTAAGTAGTATTTTGGGTTCCCATAGTCTCTTACATGGCAAAATGATTTGAGACACAGTTAATACTGGAATCTCATGAACATGATGATACATGGATAGGAGAGATAAATTCCAGATGTTTGAGGAAAAACCAAAATGGAAACTGCTATAATTGTATTAAATAAGGACACTTAAAAAATTGTAGGCAGGAATCTTTTGGAAGCAATGGTTTTTTATATAAGAATAATCCATTCAAAATATCTATCAGTTCTGGATTTTGTCCAAAGTGTGTCAAAGGCAGGCACTGGATGAATGAATGTAGGTCAACAACCTATATTCATAGTATTTCTTTTCTGTCAGGAAGCTCCACAAGGAGACTCTCACATTCTCCCATGACAATTTCAGTCCCTTTGATATGCCTGAGTCAGTTGTTCCCTGCCATCCTAGAGGAAACTTTTTACCAGAACCATTAAATAATTTAATGCCAATTGTAAGAAACCATACTTCTCTGGATAGTAGAACAACTATAGAAAGTGCAACAAAAATCATAAGAAATAATAAAGCAAGTTTTTTTGGCAAACTTCTATAAATGAACTAAGACTGAAATTAAAATTACAAGTAAATGACATCATTAAAGGCCTGATGGACACAGGTTTGGATGTAACAATAATTTCATCAGAATCCTGGCATCCATATTGGCCTCTTCACTACATACATGTTCAGGTTTTAGGGATTGGATCTCAGATAAAAGAGAACACAAGATGGGTCGAATGTATAGGGACGAAAGAACAGAGAGAAATATCAAAACCATATTTAATTAACATAGCAATTAACTTATGGGAATATAATATGTTACAACAATGGAATACTCAGATTAACCTTCCCCCAATCTTAGTAACAAATCTTAGACTAATGTATGTTTCTGGAAAAAATATTAGAAAGTATTATAAAGAACAGTCACCCACCATTCAGATTGTACATGAGCAGGGTACAACAGGTGCTAATATTTCAAAGTCACCAAGAGCCCTACTTATAAAATGGTTGACAGACAAACTTGTATGGATTAAGCAATGACCTTTAACAATAGAGAAACTGCAGGCTGGAGAACATCTAGTATAGAAGCAAATAGATGGTCTGCATATTGAAGAATCAAGCATTTCTTGGAATTTTCCTTTATTTGTTTAAAAAGGGAATCTGTAAAATAAAGAATGGTAGCAAATCTAAGAGTTGTTAATAAGGTTATTCAGCCAATGTACTCTCTAAAGTTTGGCATTCCTTTGCCTTCTCTATTGCCTAAAGCATGACCTCTTATAGTTATTGATTTAAAAGATTATTTCTTCACTATACAAGAAAAAGAGAGAAAAAATGCCTTTACAGTGCCTACATATTATAATTCTCAACCCACTAAAAGATATCAGTAGAAGGTTATCACACAAGGAATGAGAAATAGCTATGTCCTGTACCAATATTTTACAATCAGTCATTGCATATAATACATAAGTAATTTTTTGAATTTATGATGGAGGAGTTAATTTCATTGGTTAATAAAGAAACTGCCTTGACCCATTTGATAGGCCCTCCCTTAGGTGGGTGGAGTAGACAGAACATAATGCTGGGAGAAAGTGAGGCAGACACCATGCCTCTCCTCTCTGGGTCAGACACGATGAAGCTCCAGCCCAAGATGGACATACGCTAGAATCTTCCTTGTAAGACACCACCTCGTGGTGTTACACAGATTATTAGATATGGTTTAAAGCAAGATACAAGAGTCAGCCAGTAAGAGACTAGAGATAATGGGCCAAGCAGTGTTTAAATGAATACAATTTGTGTGTTGTTATTTCGGGGCATAAGCTATCCAGGTAGCCAGGAGCCAGGCAGCAGGAATGCAGTCCACTGCTCCATCTGCAAATTTATAGATTATCATTATATGTATGACGTTATGATATCTGATTCAAATGTAGAACTTTAGAAAGAATTTGAAGAAGTAAAGAAAATATTGCCTTGTTGGGGATTACAAATTGCTCCTGAAAAAATAAAAAAGATAAGGTAAGATGACTTTATTGGATTGTATGACATGCTTTTATGGCTTTGGGGTTGAGTCCCAATTTCTGGCTCTGGGTTTTTATTATTTGTGCTACAAAAATAGTCTAGAAAATGATACCCGCATTCTCATAAATGGGTTACAGATGTTTACTGTCATTTAATGAGGGGTTGATTATATGTTGTTATTGGTAACGTTAAAAAAAATTAATCAAAGTTGTTAAATTCAAAGATCTCTTTCTGAAAATAAAGAAGCTATAATATAGAAATGATGACGTAAAGGAATATTGTTGAATATACTTTAATCCAAGAAACAACTATTCTCAAAATATTTTACATTGATATGGATTTCAGTTTGTTGATACCAATTTAGTGTTATTTTGGTTATACGATGTGTATGCTTCTATTCCTGTTTGATGTACTGTATTTATACAGCTCCTTTAAAAATAAAAAGTAGAATTCAGAAATAAAAGTAAATAGTAATATATAATGGTCAAATTCATAGTCAGGTTTGTTTTCAAGTCATATACAGATATACAGATATACTTAGATAGATAGATGGTTTTCAAACACTTCCAATACCTAAAACAGAATTTAAAACATATATTAACCTTTTCATGTCAGTGATACACATCTGCTCCTGACATCTATGTACATTAGATAAGATGAAGGACATTGAAAAAACTCTGTATTAAGTTTTCTTTCTTTATGCCAAAAGCTATTCAGTTATGTAGTATATATGCCATCATCTCAATTACTGGCAATATTCTGTCCAAACAGGGTGCATAAAAAAGCTATTGCCAAACATTACTAAGGCAAGGTAGAACAGTCATTCAAAATTCCCTGCTTCTCAGAAAAGTCTGTCAGTCATAAAGTTCTGTAGGCCAATGATGGATTCCCCAACATTACAGAAGAATTTTCAGTGACAACCCAGGCAATCAGCTGTCCCTATTATTAGATAACATTATACCTTTCTGAGGTATTTTTCAAAGTTAAAGACTAAATAATTAGATTTAAAAGTTTTCCTTACTTATGATAAAAAGTAAATTAGGGAAAAAACTTTAGACTCAGAAAGATAAGATAAATAATAGAATATTTTCTTAAATTTTGTAAAATATATATTGGCTGGGTATTGTAGCTGTAATTTTTAATGACTATTTTGTTGTATGTAATCTTATTATGTTAAATAATAAGATTACAAAATTTAAATAATGTTTTAACATTCCTTTTTAGTAGGACTAAAAGGGAGAAATACTGAGGAATAATCCTTTTGTACATGTGAGTATTTGTTACTGTGATTGGTTTAACAAAATAGTTATTGACAGGTAGCCAATCAGGAAGTATAGGTGGGACATTCAAACTAAGAACACTGAGAAAAAGGAGAGGGTTTTGCAGGGAGTAGGCCTGTTTGTTTGTCCCATCTTGTGATTTATTATTTATAAACAATTACATTGTATAGATTCTTGTATATTAATACAAAGTGAAATTATATTGGATATTGTGTGTATGCATGCTTCTACCTCTGCTTAAAATATTATATATTGATATATATTTATCATATTGTAATATACATTTCTACTTCTGATCAAGATACTTATACATTGTTTATATCTTGAGGTCATTGTCCTTGTTTATTGCACAATTTTTTATTGTATAATATTTTAATATGAAGTCTTAGTCTTTAAGTTATATAGGTATTAAGGATTATAGATCAATAGTCATCTATGTTTGTCATTCTTTTATTTAGACTAATCAGGTTTTCTAGATACATAGATATTATATTCTGCATAGATAATCTTCAATGACTTCAAAGAAATGTAGAATATGGAATTTAAATAACTTAGTGTTCTGTTTAAATGAGACACAATTACTCCTGGCAACACTGATCTATTCTTGAGAGAATGTTGAGCACTGAAGACATACTACTTGGAGCTTGTTTTCTTTTTGTCAAAACTTGCCTTTTGTAAAAGAAATGCCCATGCCTCAACCACTGACAAGGTACATAGTATTCAGAAATTGATAAAGCTTGCCAAGACAGGGTATGCCAGTTTTTAAAAATTCCCTGCCTTTAAAAATGGTCTGTCAGTTATTCTAGGCCTTAGCCAATGTTGG